>OX030948.1:181179905-181284905 GCA_943735915.1 Pherbina coryleti | reverse complement strand
TAAGTTTTCACCCATAAATCAATCCGTATTATTGTTATTCCCTCCTCATTGCCGCCAATTTAATTAAATCCAAACGTTTCATTTATATTTCACATCATCAATTTCATCATCTCATAACTTTTAAGCCGGATCAATTTAAGTTGTTCACCCCGCAATTAAGTCAAGACTTTAAAGTTTAAGTCTTACGCTCTACTTAAATAAATTGTTCTTTCAACTAACTATCTAACTAGCATTAATGTGTATGTTTTTCTCTTTCTCTTACTCTTTATTTATTTCTTTCGCTTTCATTTGTAGTAATTGCACCGAAACCCATCGATCAAGAACCATCCGAGGAGAATTTCATTGGTGTTGTTATTGTTGTACTAACAACTATTATAATCCTACTTGTGGCTGTTATACTATTTATTGTATCGCGTACGAAACGTGCTCGTGGCAGCAATGTCTTGGATGCATTCCAGTATAGTTTTAATCCGAATACACTTGGCGGCAATGTGGATAAACATCGTCCAAATGGCACTGGCATTAAGGTAAGTTGTCTTCTATGGGGTTGTTGTTGTTGTTGTTTTGATAGTTGTTCTCTGCTACTCAAACTATTTAGTTTAGTTTTTATTTTATTCTTTTATTAAGTTTCCTAGTTTAAGCTTGTAGCCGTGTGTTTGTGTTCTAGGATACTTCCAGGATACGAGCGCATTTGTCGTTAATGAGTGTTTTCAACTCATTCGTGCTTTATTTTAAGCACTTTGGCTTGTTCTGTTTGTTGTTTTTTGTTGTTTTGTGTTCTTTTGTCTTGCTTGGCTATTGCTGTGTAGCAGCAGCACATTAGAAATTAAAGTTTCTCCACGGTATTAGAGAAATATTTTTGGAAACTTGGTTCTATTTGTTTTGCGGAATTTGGTAGGATATTAAAGCGGTAGTAATAAATATTAATAGACTTGCAAAGTTGAGGGTAAGATATTTATATTTTAAACTCACTTTTTTCCTATGAAGCATAAATTTGAGGCTCTCGATGCAAATTTCGACAGAGTGAAGGTTAGTGTTTTTTACTGTTTTTATTCAAATATCTTTTAATAGAGATTCTACATAATTCGTGCCCAATAAAGTCAGAAAGGTCTGACTGATTGGTATTCTCACAAACAAATAGAAATAAACAGATTTATTTGAAATTAAAGGTTGTCCGTTTTCACCTAGTAAATACTCACGGACAGTTATGTCCGCAAGTGGTAAGGGGTAGGGGTGGTTTTTTTGAATTAAATATAAAAATACGACACTGCTTTTCGGTCGCCCTAAATAGTTTGAAAAATTTTTAAAAAAAATTTTCCACAATTTTAATATTAATTTCAAAGAATATTATAACAACGGGGAATTTTTATATTTTACCGTAAAGCGGGACAATTCTTCACTTTCACAATTAAAAAAAATAGAGAAGTAAACAATTTGCTTGACTTTTATTGGAGGAAAATTAAAAGTCGTTTTAATCGCTTCATTAGCACTTAAATTAATGGAGTTGAAGTTTATCCCACTCTACTTTGTGAACTTGGGTGTGCCTCTTACTTTAAAGTTTAGTCCAAATAGTGTCTTTATGCTAGAGCAAAAAAATTTTTTCCTTTTTTCGTTTTTTTTTTAGCAATTAAGGATTTTAGGTGTCATACCTATTCAGTCAAGTCTTTCTGGGTTCGAAATGGGGTGATGGATTATTGGGAAGGAAGGGGCAATCAAGCAAAACGTCTATAAGATATTCTAGACGAGGTGGAAAGCCATAGAAACAAGTGAATTTGAATCTGAAGCAAGGGTTATGCCTTTATCTTAGTCAATTCAAGTTCCACAGTCAAGTCTTATCCACAAACTTCTTTACCACCAACTACAACTTCAACTACAACTCGTCAAAGTAAATTTTCTCGATGGATTTCCTAATAACAGAACTCCGTGTCATGGTCGGAGGCATTTCATCCACAGAGTCAATGGAGGTGTAAAGCAAAGTTCAGTCCTATCTCCAATTTTTTTTCTATTTCTTATCAACGAGTTTCTGTCGTCCACTCAATACATTCTTTTCCAAACGACAATAATATTTATCATTCAGATTCGTTCAAAAAATATCCGAGCTCTTTAAAGATTGAGGGATATAGGCAAAATATGAATTTCTTACTTCATTCCTTCTTCACGCAAAGGAAAAAAACTCTTATCGCCAGTTTGCCGCAAACGAACTTTGTTTGTCGTGCTTGAAATCATTACTCGCAAACGTTTCAACAGTTCTCATAATTATAGTCAGTTGCGAGAAACTCGTCATTTAGTTGCAGGAAATTAATTTCGTTGGTCATACGCGCGAGTAATTTTTGAATTGCAGCAATTGAAAGATATGTTTTTCCCAACTGCAAACTTCGTTTGTTTTTCCCTTCGTTGTATAAACACAACTCTTATAGTTCAGAGTTACTTTTTGGACAAATTGTTACTAAATTACCAATTTGATTAATACGCGGACGGATATAGCAACAGAGATGCGATGAGTGCAATCCATAATAAGACATAGGGAGAAAGATAACAAATAAAATAAAATAATAATGACCGAAGTAGCTTGTGGTACATATGGGTCAATTACACACAAAACGCTCGTTTTTTGTCCCCGTTTTTTTAACTCTATTTTTAGGTAAAAACAAAAAGAAAAAAACAAATAAAAAATGAGAAAGTGAACACTGAAGAATATTTATTGACAAAACATATTTTTCAGAATCCTAAAATTGTTTGCATATTTGTTTTGTAGAATATTATATTGCTCTCTCGTTCTCGCTTAATACAAAAACATATGTCCCCAGTTGCACTTTTTGATGAAAAACATAAAAAAAAAGTTGAAAACAATGTAAAAATATAACAAATAATAACTGTTTCTAATGATCGCATTTATTTCTTATGTTTTATTTTGTTGTTATTCTCAAAATATTGTAATCGCTTTCGATTTACATTTAGTCCCCGCGTATTGCATTGAACGTTACTTTTTTTTACGCTTCGTTAGTTTTAATTTTGGTGTGGTATAGATGCCAAGAAAGTTATATTAAGAAAGTACAGAGATTAACTCTCACGAAATTCTAAAAACTAAAACGCTTAAATAATATTTAAGTAAATTTTTTGTGTTTTCTCACTTCATCATGATAAGTACGTGTAAAAATATATTGAACGTCACGTCAGTTTTATTGAAGCAAAAAAAAAAAAAAAATAAATATATAAAATCTAAGTTTTAAAATCATTGTTTCATAGGTTTTGATAAATTTCTTTTGTTTTCGTATATTTCCAACTAAAATTCCCAAGAAAAAAAAAACAAATGTATTGAACGTCACTTTTAAGATATGTCACATCGCCGTCTGAAGTATTCATTTTGTATTTCGTTTTTGTATATTTAAGACTAAAATATCAAAGTTTACGCCTACTGAAAGAGCACGAAGATATCGGGAAAAAATAAAGCTAGATAAGGAACGAAATGAAGAATATAAACGAAAACAAAAAGAATGGTTTCTATGTTTGACTTTGACCTGATTTTTGTTTTTACTAACTGATATCGCCCATTTCACATTGAAGTGATCAGTTTCGCTGATCATCTCCGATTTGGCTCAAATATTTTTCTTGTAATAAACCAATATTGATATGAAAACCAAATTCGAAGTTATAAATTTTTAGAATAATTGTTCGCGGCCAAAATAGGGTCTATTTTGAGACAACGTAGCTCAATCAACTCAAGACCGATTACCGGTAATATAGTATCATTGGAAGAGTTATTTAATTTTTTTTGAGGAAAAGTACAAAATTTTTGAAAATATTACAATAAGTTGACTCATTCTTAATTTGTTTGTCTGTTTTAATACCATGCCAGCAACACGTGCTATAATTTTTTTCTTTTTTATAATTTCATTTTTTTACGTTTTTACGTTAGGTTATACCTTTCCAATGATATAAAATGAAGATGTATTTTTAAAGCGTTGAGAATTTATATTGGAAAACGTGAAGTCTTAATAAATTGTCAATACAAATTCAACTAGGTATTGACTTTTTTAATTTTTTGTAAAAAAATAAAGAAAAAAAAATTGGATGAAAATTTCATACATATCTGAATTATATACTTTATATTTACTTTTTGTTTGTTTTTTTTTGTAAAATAATAAACCTGTTTTCTGTAATTTCCCAATTTGATTTATATTATTTGGTTAAGAGCAACAAAATGTATTGAACGTCACGAAATGTATTGAACGTCACCCTGTTGTGTTTTCTGAAATTGCTTATTATTAAACAGTTTTTTTATTATTTATTGCTGCAAGTCTACTACTTTGAAAATAATCTCTATGTTGATGTGTTTTTGGAGAAAAATTTTTATTTTTTCACGTTAAAATTGTAAAATATGTATGGTATTTTTGGTAAAAAATTATTATTTCTGTAACTGAAATGGGGATTTTTGCAAAAGCTATTTAACTGATTAAATAACTTAACAAACATCACAGTAAGCTTTAATTTATAACATTTTTCAAATTTTTAGTGATTTTTCCCGTATATCTGCTGTGTGACGTTCAATACAAAAATTGTATAAAAAACATAGAAAAAATTATTTTTTGCAGGGCTTAAAAACAACTTCGAATTCTTCATTAATTTTCACTCAATTTGACTACTCTAACGGGAAAATTTAAGAAACTTTAAAAACAAAACATGAAAACCTCTTTGTGTATGTTTTTTTTGCAATTGTCCCATATATAAGATATATTTTTAAGTTGATGACAACTGAATATTCGTTTGTGGCAACTACAACTCGCAAACGAAGTGTAGTTGGTGAATTTTTCAGTTGCTGCAAACTAAAAATTTTTTGCGTGTTATAGAGTTGAGTTTTATCGAAACAACACCCAGGGTTTTCTGATAACTCACAAACAAATGAATTGTTCCTTAGCTACCCTTAATATGAACGGAGGGAGTTCGCGTAGTCAGCCGATCTTGACTTCTGGGCTTATCGTTCCAATCTGATCTTCGATGAATAGATCATATTTTCGATGAAGCGGCCAAGTGCCTACGTTTCTTTATATTATGAAAAAAAAATATATTTTACTCCAGCTGATCTTTGCATGATCTACACTTAGGTATCGTGCTCAACTGCCAATGCAGAGCTAATTCGTTCCTCGGTCGCACTGTAAGAAATGTAATAATCTCCCTGCGAGTGTGTTCCCCGACGACTTCAAACTGTGTAGCTTTAAAACAAATCTTCTCCGACACTACTCAATCTTTCCACCCTCCAACTAAACTTTCACCTGCCATCCGCATCAATTGAATTCTTACGCATTTGAAAGGGGTAATAAAGCAATAGGCCCTTAGCGTTGGCTTAAGAAAAAAAAAGAGGAATACCTTGGCTGATGTTTTTTTTTTACAGAGCGTGGATGTAAAAGGAGCTGGTCAAAAAAGGAGCTTTATTGCGTAAAAAATATTCCTCGACTTGTAGTTTCTCGAGATGTTGACATCAAATAGCCACCGAGATCGTGCGATTCAATTATTCAGAGTTTTTTTTTTTTTTTTTGGGACTATATTAAAGATAAGGCCTAAGGCAATGCTCTAGCAATGATTTAAGTGCTCAAAAAACATCATTATTCGCGAAAAATAGCCACGCAAACCAGACGAGAATTCTTTCAAAAATTTCAACAAAAGAATGACCGTCTTTTAGAAAAGCGGAAGCAAATTTGGAAGACTTCGGATTAAATTAAAAATTCTTAATTCTTTTCATAAAAGTACCACGTGTTTCTCTTAATTTTAATTAAGACCTCTTGCTGAATGATCCCTTATAACGTACAAATTTTTACATGACGTACCATAAAATTTTGTTTTTTTTTTTTACTTTGAATCAAGGATTTCAGGTGGAATACCTATTCAGTCAAGTCTGCCTTGGTTCGAAATGGGATGATAGTTTAGTGGGAAGGAAAGGTCAATCAAGTGAAACACGTGTAGGATGTTCTAAGCGTGGTGAAAAACCAAAGAAACATGTGAATTTGAATCAGAGGCAAGTGTTATGCCTTTACCTCAGTCAATTCAAGTTATAAGACAAGGTCCAATAAGTCCCGAGACTAAGTAATAAAAAAACTTTTTTCTGCCAATATTCTTCTTTATTCATCAACATAGGTTCCTTCAAGATCAATACATTCATTCCACCGCTTTTCCAACATTTCAATACCGGTTTTGTAGAACGATTTGTGCTTCGCCTCAAAATACGCTTCAGTTTCAGCCATCACCTCTTAATTGGAGCCAAATCTCTTGCCGGCAAGCATTTTTTTGACGTCAGCAAAGAGCCAGTATTTGCTGGGGGCCAAATCTGGCAAATACGGTTGATGAGGAAGCAATTCGAAGTCAAATTCGCGGATTTTCGCCATCGTTTTCATTAATTTGTGACACGGTGCACTGTCTTGGTGAAAAGGAATTTTTTCTTCTTCAAATGGGGCCGATTTTTCGCGATTTCATCCTTAAAAAGCTCCAAGAACGCTATATTATAATCGCTGTTGATTGTTTTTCCCTTTTTGAGATAGTCGATGAACAAAATTCCATGCGCATCCCACAATACAGATGCCATAACCTTTCCAGCCGACTCTTGTGTTTTTGTCGCTTTGGCCTGCTTTCAGCGGTTGCTCTCCACTCAGCTGACGACCGTTTTGTTTCCGGTGTGTAATGGTGGATCCATGTTTCATCTATTGTCAAATGCCGATGCAAAAATTCATGTTTATTATTTGTAAACAGTGCCAAACAGCTCTCCGAATCATCGACATGTTGTTGTTTTGGTCCGGTGTGAGAAAACGCGGCACCCATTTGAAAAGCAGCTTTCTCATCGACAAATGTTTCTATAATATTGTTCCCACACTGAGTTTCGATATCTTCAGAGCCTCGGCTAGCTCGCGCACCTTCACTTCACGGTCGGCCAATACCATTTGTGTACTTTTTTATGTTTTGTGGAACAACTGCCTCATTTGGGCGTCCTGAACGTTCAGCATCATTTGTGTCTGTACGACCAAGTTTAAACTCAGCGTACCATCGGCAAATGGTTGAGTCGGGATAACACTTTCGAAGCCATTGCTCAGTTTGGACGGTATTTTTTCCCATAAAAAAACAGTGATGAATCAACACACGGGTCAGTCCGCCGAGATTGATCACAAAATATCAAATTCGGTCGCTTGACTATTTTAAAACATTTTTATTTTTTTACCATAAATTCGTAATGTTTCGGCATCTTAGAACTGCTTTAAAAAAAATTTGTTGCTGTATTTGCAAAATGGCGGCCATATTTGTCATGCAACCACGAGCGATTTTCGTATCTTATAGAGTTTGCGGTAATGATCATATCTCAGGTCCTATTAAACATACAGTAATAAATGAAAAAATCTCTGCGGACTGACCCAGACGGAATTGCTTGAATCCATTATTTTGAAAATATCATCAGTAGTGCCACTTAAATCACTGCAACTTCTGAACTAAATGTTAGATAGTCATGAAATTTTTACATGTATTGTTTGAAGGTTGGAACTATCGAAATATTATATCGATATTTCGTTAGAGGTGCCACCTAGTAGTTAGTCTCGGGACTTATTGGACCATGTTTTAAATAAATGCTTCAAATTTTTAGGAAGATATATTTGAATTTTTTAAAAATTTTACAAAATAGTTCTTGAACATTTGTAGACATAAATAAATATCAAGTTTCCAAGATCAAATAAGATACGTTGCATTCCTTTCGTAAAACTAAAACTTTTGAGTCTGGTTACATAATAAATGATAATGATTAGTAACGCAGTCCAACGGATTTTTTGCGTGAGAGTTTCTGAGTCTTTCTGACAGAGGACGTTTTGTCCATTTCATCACAAAGTAAGCCTCTAGCCACACGTGCCAGTAACAGTTCGAAAAACTCAATACACTCTCACTTTTTCACTAATCCACCCACACTTCACACATCGACAGCCAGTACTGGCCGTCCACTGGCAACAACTTTTACAAAGACAGTGAATTTTGACAACCACAGCCAGCGAAGACAAAAGTAAGAAAAACAGTGTTGTGTTTTTTCCCTAAAATATTAACTTTAAGTATGCATTTTTCTTTCAAGTCTTGTAGTAAAATCTATGTCATTAATTCAGTTGCCATTGCTTAACAATCAAAATATGATATGAATAACTTTAATTTCTTTTTAAAAAATATTCTTAAACACATTGTACAACATAATTCGTTTCCTATTTTTCTCCCATTTATGTTTGGTGATTTGTTGGCATATAAAAGCAACACTAAATAAAAGTAAAAAAAAGGAAAATGATCGAAATGTCAAATTAAAACTGGATGTGAAACTAAGATGGGAACTTTAGTTGTTTCAAGGCCCTTTGCCTTTGAGGACATTTTGCAATGAACTTTTACTACCACGTGTGGCCACAACATACTTTCTAGATCATTTCGAAACATTTTCGGAGTTAATACATACTTTCAACTGGCATGTCATTGATTAACTATCACGTGTAATGTTACTAAAAATGTTACTAAAAATCATCGAAAATTATATTTTGATCCTGATATAGTAGTTCTTGTACTTGTGATGCAAAATCCTATTATTTAAATTTTCACCTTATCTGACCCAAAATCTATAAACATGTTCAAATTTCAACCGAACATTTGGGATATGCCCACACAAAAGTAGCATATCCTTAACTTGAAGTATACTCAATAAATTTTGAATACTTTGATAGTTTTAAGTAATTTATTTCAAAATATGAAAAAACTACCTTTGAAGATTTCCTACTACAAATAAAAAATATTAATTCCATGAAGAAATTCTTTCTGCAATAACAAAATAATCTTCTGCATGAAAATACCTAGAAATCGATTTTTCAAATCGTGTGGCTCATCTTTGAAATCCTTTGAAATTATGAAATGCCGTAATGACACAAAATATTTTCTTTCATAGCGTTTTTTTTTTCACCATTATAAAATTTCACCTCGAAAAATTCGTAGTTTTTTTTTCTTCTGTAAGCCTTATAGCATTTAAATTAGTTACCGTTAGTTTTCCGCTTACATTGATTTTTCTCTCTTCTACCTTCTACTTTTCTGTCTATGCAAAATACTATCAATTACTTAATTGCAAATTTATTTATTCATGTAACATATATGTTCCAATTTATTTCAGGCCAATGTTGATGACAGCGATTCGATTGGCAAGAATAGCCTCTATCATGAACCCTTCAACGTGAACATGTACACCAGCGGCGTCAATGGGTATGCAGCGGTTAATGATTTACAGTGTAACATGACGCCCGACTATACAGGTGTGTATAAACAGCTTAGGCAAAACCAAACCGAACCGAACCGACACTAACCAGACAGTGTGTATCCCACTCTCCCACGTCCATTTTACCCCAATCTGCTTGGCATGACTAGTCAGCCTAGTCAATTTAATACCTGCTATAAAGGCACGCGTCCAACAAAACCAAAAAAAAAAAAAAAAAGAAAAATTAACAACACCCACACAAACACACTAACACTACCACAAGAAACAAATAGCCCGCTATATACATGTACAGCAGACCTTGAAAGCACATTAATTTTACTTAAACTACGGCATACAAGCAATTCCTGCGGGAATCCTTATAACTATGCAATATGACTAAAAGTATTTTTTTTTCACTCCCGCTTTTGCTCTTTTTCTTTTCCGTTTTTTTTATAACAAATTTTTCCCCGACCGCACAGATGTTCCAGAAGGTGGCTACGCTGTGCCCCATATGCAGGATTATATGCCCACAAAAATGGCCGCTGCCAGTGGTTATGTGAATGTTAGACGCACCCCCCCACCTCCACTAAGCAGCATATTCCCAAGGCCACCATCGGTGCCGCCACCACCCATGGAGAAATACTATGCAACAACAGCGATATTTAAGCCCATCAAACAGGGTGCTGCCAGCAGTAGCAGCAGCAATAATAGTGGCGGAGGTGTTGGCATTGGTGATCGCAAGATTGGCGGTAACAACCTCAATACTGGTGAACATAATAATTTCGACGATGGTATGGGTACCATGAATACCCAGTCTACGGCGCCCATGATTAGTCCGTATAGCAGCAGCGATACGATGCAATTTCAACGCGCCAGAACTTATAATTTCCGCAGCTATCCTGATAATCTTTAGTTTGAATTTGGCGCCAACGGTGTTGTTGTTCTAGGTGGTGGCGGTGGTATTATTGGGGGAGATGGAGTGGGTGGTTTTGGTAATGGAGGTGTTGGCATTGGTGGCATGGTGCGTACCATGCCACGCAAGCAGAAAAGACTGCAATTGCTGCAGCAGCACCAGCAACAGCAGCAGCAACAGAAGCTCAACGAACAACAGCAGCAACAAAAACAAATATTGCAATCGGAGCAACCTAAATATAGCTTGACTTTGTGCAAAAGTATTCATATAAATACTATTAATAATCGTAAAGTGAACAATCAGCAACAAAAACAACCACAACAGCAGCAGCAGCAGCAGCAATACAGCAATCATGCTCAACAACAGCAACAACAGCAAAAGGAACAACATGAAAATCAATTAAATATTGTTGATGATGTTAATCATTATCATCAACTACAAGAACATCTCGATAAAACAATAACAACAATGCGAGCAACAAAAACACTTTCATGCGTTGGCGGCAATAGTGCTGCTGTTGGTGATATTGATAATGACGATAAGAATTTGTTAAAAAGAACAACAGCAACAACAACACTAAATGGCAGCTTGATATCGACTACATCAAAAACAAAAACAGCACCACCAACAACAACAACAACAACAAAATCATTAGTTAACGATAACTATAACGATAACGTTAACGAGCTAAGAACCCAAAATAGGCTGTGGTATCATTGATGAGATGTGAAACCAATGGATTTGAGGTGAGTTTGTAGATTTATGTGTTTAGAGTTTGTAGATCTAAATATATTTAGAGAAGTAATTCTTAACGCTGGGAATAAATTTTTAAATTGTTAGTGTCAACCGCAGCTTAGCGTGATAGAACGATTTGGTTAAATTGAACAGAAATTGTAAGGAACGGATAAGATAAGATAGTTTTATTCATAAATATGTCTTCAACTCTATTAAAAAGGTTCAGTTTAATATATATGCAATCGGTATTTATAAAACAGGGTAAAATGGTCCAAATATTACAAGTCTTCACGTTTTTGTTGTACAGGTAGGGAGCGCTTCGATTGTTTATTTCTCTCTTTAAAGTATTAAAGCTGCCATTCGAAACATGTGCGAAGCTTTAGCTTCCATTCGGTTCATATAAGAGGCTTAAGCTTCAGCTGAAGCTTTAATGAAAGATTACAGCTTCTATTACGTGTTTAACATTAAGCAGCAGCTTCCATATAAGCTTGCAATGAGCTTATTCGATGCATTCAAGAGACTGCACCATCAGCTCGAGCTTGAATGAATGTTGCAGCTTCGATTCCGGTCGTTGTGCGAAACAACAGCTACTATACGATACATACGAGGGGCTTTAGGTGCAGCTACACTGAGGAA
The DNA here is from genome assembly GCA_943735915.1 of Pherbina coryleti. Lineage (NCBI taxonomy): Eukaryota > Metazoa > Arthropoda > Insecta > Diptera > Sciomyzidae > Pherbina > Pherbina coryleti. The sequence continues at coordinate 181,273,383 of OX030948.1, read as the reverse complement.
ATTGAAGGCCTTAAAAGCATAAAAAAAATACGTGTGTGGCCACGCCCGCACGGTTGAAGTGAAACTTTATCTCAAAAAAGTTGATTTTTAAGTGGTTAATTGATTTACCCTTTAATATATGTTCGTCTTACTTAAAAGTTCCATTTCATATAATGGCAAGAGTAAATTAAATCTATTTTAATCAGGGAAATTAATTATTATAAGCGATATCCAAAAACTAAAAGTATAATTATTATTTTTAGATTTTTATTTTATTACTCAGAAATAAAAATTATCTTAAGATTTTTATTGTTTTCATCAGAAGCAAAAGTTATTTTTTTGATTTTTATTTTTTTGTTTAAGAATAAGAATAATTTTTGAGTCTTATAACTTTGCTCAAGAATAAAAATTGTTTTTCAATTTTTATTTTTTCGCTAAGAAATAAAAGTTTTTTTCTCAATTTATATTTTATGCCCAAAAATAATTATCATTTGGCCAGTTTTATTTTTTTTTCCTCAAACATAAAACTCAAAACACCACACAACTTTGTTGCTGGCACATGTCAACTTTTATTCCCTACACCTGCACAGGGGAGCTTTAAGGGTGGGCCGGAGAGGGTTAATATGTATTACCGACCCCCAATAATCTTGCAAAAGTAACATTTTTCCATTGGGGACCTATTCCCTCCGACCACTCCTTATGGGTGCTCCCATACAAATTTTATGATTTTTGTATATTGATTCCCTACACCTGAACAGGGGAGCTTTAAGGGAGGGCTAGAGAGGGTTAATATGTAGTACCGACCCCCATTTCTTTTGAAAAAGAAAAATGTTTCCCTTGGGGACCTATTCCCTCCGACTACTCCTTACGGGGACTCCCATACAAATTTTATGATTTTTGTTTATTGATTTCCAACACCTGAACAGGGGGCTTGAAGGAAGGTCTGCAGAGGGTTAATATCTATGACCGATCCCCACTACTTTTGCAAAATGAACATTTTTCCCTTGAAAACCTATTCCCTTCGACTACTCCTGATGGGGGCACCCATACAAATTTTATACTTTTTGTATATTTATTCCCTACCCCTGAACAGGGGGCTTTGAGGGAGGGCTGGAGAGAGTTTATATGTATCTTGAAACTATGATACAGAACAGAAATCTGCAATAAGTACTAATGGAATTATTATACTTAAGTCATGACTCATGAGCCATGACCGGGTATGGGCAGAGAGCGCTCTTAGAGCGCTGAGAGCAAGAATTGAGAGCAAAGGCTGACATAGCAACACAAAACGCAACAACAAATCAAAGACGAAAGACAAACACAGAAACAACACAGAAGTAGTGGTGCCCATACCCGGCCATGACCATTGGTGCAAGCATGATACAATTATACAAGGTAGGAGTGACAACTGGATATTTTCTATTGAGTGTCTTGTACCGACTGTCATTTGCTTGTATATTTTACTTTCTATTTTCTTTTCTACTTTTTCGTTCTCTAATTTATACTAGTTTTGATAGTTGGTGCAAGACAAAACACTGTCACTCCTACATTGTATTATTGTATCATGGGTGCAAGTGTGTACTTATACCAACTCAACAAAATACTTTGACTCATTCCCACCAAAACCAAAAAATACTCATAGTACTTCTACACACAGCTGTGTCGACAAATTATTACTCTATTGGTTCTGGGTTAATCATCTTATGTGACTCACTTGTTCATGTGAGAGAATAATAAGTATGAGTGAGTTGACTATTATTTTGTGTTTGAATTTTTGCTAATTTGTTAACTTTTTCGTGTGAGAAAATGACTGAGTTGAGTATTATTTGGTACTGTGCCTTATGCTTTTTGCAAAATAATTATAGTTTGTTTCAAAAAAAAAATCCAAATAACAAGAAAGCTGACCTAAAAATGATTCTAAGTACTTAAGTCATTGCACTGAACTCAAGGTGTTTATTGGTATTGTGAGTCATTACGGTATGCAAAATAAATACATTGAGTCAATGAGAGAGTTGAGCACTCTACCGGTTCATATCATTAGATAACTTATTCTTTGTTGCTTTGTGTGCCGTAAGCGAACGAGTATGAGTGGATATGAGTGTAAATTCTTCTTTGACTTAAATCCACTAACACTCTTTCTTGTGTTAATCAACCAATGACTCAAAAACAAGAATAATTGCAGGTCTCTGATATAGAATACAGAAATATACTCTTTATTTCTGGGTGAACACACTGTTTTTTAAACAGGCATCACTGCAATCTGCTCTTCTGCGGTTAATCAAAGAGTGTGCAACCAGCCGAATGTTGTACAGTACTCGTTTCGATTTTCTGAAATTACTGCACAAAGTTTGAAATATGCTTTCAAATGTTGTACATTACAACTCTGTTACATATGTTAGCAGCAGTCAGTGTTTGTTTAAGGTTGATGTTTTCAATATGAATATCAAAGACATGTTCCATATGCAGTTAATTGTTTCGGCAATATTATAATTACTCAATGTATGAAACATGCAGTTGAAAAGCTACTGTGTCTTTACTATATTATAATTATTTAATTCTTCGTAACACTATATGAAAAACACGCCGAAGCGTTTCACGGCGAAGTGTTTCATCGGCGAATTGATTCATCGGTTTTACTCCCCATCGCGGCTAAACAAGTTTCACTTCAACAATAAGCGCACGTACACAAAAACAATTCACAAACTACAACACAGTAGATCCACGAGTGCAGAGTTCAGAGCTTGACAGAACTCTGTTATTCAAGCAGAGCGTATCCAAGTCATTTACAGATCAATTCTGTCGCGGTAACATTAATCTTGTTACCGTAGAAATTCACCTTTCAGTAACTTGAACACTCTGTTGGTATTCTGCGACCAAACGTTACCGCTGAAGATTGTTACCATCTCTTTAGGTGGTAACAAGCAAAACAGAAGACATTTTTTAGCTTGCATTACAAAAAATAGCTCGCATTTTGAGTAATTAATCTAATTTTAAAATCCTCAAATTGAAATCGGAGCAAATTAAAATAAAAAACGATGTTAAATTCACTGTTGCTGCTTCTTCAGCACTTTTCAATGATAAAAGTTTATAGAAATTCACTGTGTAATATTTATTAATTTACATAAAATAAATATATAAATGAAATATAGATAACACCACAGCTGCGCCGGCGAAGTGCTTGCATATTTCCTGCCAAAAAAAACAAATATTATATAAAAAGTTAACATAAGGCAATTAATTCTATGTATTTACTTCTCACTTTCCATTGTTTATATTTCACCACACAAAAGAGCGAGCTTCATTTCTATAAGGTGAGTTTACGACATTTGACAGCGTTACCGAGTGCACAGAATACCGATTTAAAAGACCGGTAACGAGTTTTGGTAACAATATTGCTGTTACCGGTAACGCACAGAATCGATCTGTTAATGATAACAAACGAATACTGCAGAGCACTCGTCAGCTTCAAATCAAACCATGTTCTCGGTTTGCTTTAACAGAACAATTACTAACAGCGAAAAATGCACCAATCACACCTAACACAACAGAACCTTGGAGAAGTAATTATTTCTACCAATGGCAAATAGAAATGTTATTTTTACGAATTCGATGTTTGGGCGAACACTAGGTCAAACTAGGTCGCTGAATCCGAAATCGTTGTCAGTATTTTAAAATTATAAAATTTTTAACAAAAGGGTTGCCACCTTATAATGTATTTTTTACGAGTTTTAAACATTGTAAAACAGTTTTAGGGGGGGTCACTGTTTGCGAATCTGATGTCAGAATTTTAAAATTAAAGATAGCTGAAAGGGTTGCCACCTAATTTTATTTTATTTTTTGAATTCGGTGCTGGGGCGAACACTAGGTAAAAATGGGTCGCTTGAATTTTAAAATTCTGACATCAGATTCGAAATCAGCGACCCCCTAAAACTGTTAGATAATGTTTAAAACTCTTTAAAAAGCAACATATTATTAGGTGGCAACCCTATTGTTAAAATATCATACTTTTGAACATCTGACAACGGATTCGGATTCAGCGACCAATTTTTACCTAGTGTTCACCCCAGTACCGAATTTTTTAAACTACAAAAAATGTAGGTGGCAACCCTATCCACCATCTTTAATTTTAAAATTCTGAAATCAGATTCGAAATCAGCTACCCCCAAAAACGGCTAAACACGAAATCTACAGAACTCTAAACGGTCTTAATACGTTTAAGTTTTTCCTACACTTCATTCAATTATTTGGATACTTGAATTATTTGGATCGGAGCCACACCCATTTGTCAAATCCCTGTCCCAGTACCCTACTTCCCATATTCTACTTTCTAGTAGAAGGATATCACTAAGTAAGAACTCCATACATATTGAGTTTCATTGATATACGGCATTTACTTCCAAAGCTATTCAAAGACAGCATAACTCCAAGCGTTCTGCTGTTGTTTACATAACAACATAACTTTCTAGTCAGTGCACACTTCTTTTTCGAATCGTGCCTAACATTGCTTTGGTTTTAGTTTGTTCTTGTTCTGCTCAAGCGACGAGTGCTCTGTGTAATGTTAGGCTTGATTTCATTGATGAGAGCAAAACATAGCAAAAGCTTGCACTACAAACGAGTGCTTTGAAACGCATTTCAAGCGCACTCGTGCAGAGGTTTAGTACGTATGAACTAAAAAATGTAAAATTTACCAATGGAAACGTCAGTTTGACTAGAATGATACAAGCGTTGCCAGATCCTGAAATATAAGTAGCAACCTATGTATTGTAAAGGATTTCTTAGGATTTTTAGGATTTCCATTTTTCGATAAGGATTAGACTGTCGGATTTGTTCAGGTCTGGCAGCTCTTTCATCATTTGTGCTTATTTGGGGCTGCCATTTTATAATGAATGGCCTAACGCCAGAACAACGCTTGCAAATTCTGCAAATTTATTTCGAAAACCATGGTTTAGTTAAGGTATGTTACCATGCGCTACTTCAATTTTACGACATGATCGTCCATCCGACCGATCAAGTTGATTAAGGGGACATATAGGTTATAAATTTTTAAAAAAGAAAATTTTTCGGGAATTTTTTTTTATAGAAGGAAAAAAGATATCATTTTCAAATTTTGCACATATATTTATTCACATTTAAAGAATACAAATAAATTTTTATCAGAATTTTTGAAGCGGTTTTTGACGTTATTTGATTTTTTTTAAAAAAATACCAAAAAATTGACGGTGTGCAGGATATCACCAGTCTGGAACATCTGAGGAAAAAATAAAAACAAACAAATTAATCCTTGTTTAAGTGGCCACCGCCTGAACTAGGCTAATTTTTATTCGCCGAAAAAAAAAACAAAATGGCGGCCGTTTGAAAAATAAATCGATTTCGAGGTTACAATATCGGTCGCCAGTTTGTTTTTCTGGCAAAATCTCAGCGGTATTTTTGAAAAACCCCATGAATTTCTAAAAATACCTGGAAGGCAAATCTAATTTATTTTCTCATTTGCTCATATTAAGACTCTTCCTCAAGAAAGTTTTCTAAATCGGTATAACTTTTACTTGGAAGAAGGCAAAACTAATTTGTAAGGAATAAGTTTGAATTTTATAAATTCTAAAGAAAGACTTCAAGAGCCTGAGTTTACGTTAGTAATTCTGCCTGTTAAGAAAAAACATGTAAATGTACCTTACACTTGTTGTTAATTTTAATTTAAAGAAATATATATTTTGATTTTTTTCCCAATGTATAACCTAAAAAAGAATTCTAAAATAATATCTTCTACAAAATATTATTGCTTAGGAGCTGCTACACATTAACAAAAACCGTTCTTTCTTCTTTTTGCCATTACAGCGCTTAACTCGGAAAAGCAAAACTTATGAATATGACGAAAACTGGTTGCAACTTGATGCCCTACACGAAGAATTTAATCAATCAGCTAGACAAGAACACAAACAAAAAAAAAATTAATGAAAATGCACTGAAAAATATAAAAAAAAAATAGTAAAACCCAAAAAATGTACTTTTAAGAGTTAATAAAACATATTAAATTAAAGACTTAAAATTTGCAAGTAGCATAAAAATTCGAAATAAGCAAACCCACCACCAACTAATTCACACACACACACTTATACACAAAAACACAAACAAGCAAACAAAAATTTCAATTCAAATAATAATTAAAAAAAAAACAGCTTTTCTACAAACACACAAAAAACCCACATACACCGTAAAAAAAAAAGAGATGTGTTCCAAATAAAAAAAAAACAGGTTAAGAATTTTAAAAATTTTTAAAAATCCAAAAATAAAACAATAATTATAAAAAATAAAGTATTATAAAAAAAAAACTAAAGCATTTAATATAGAACTAAAACCAAGAAAATTAAAAATTTAACTAAAGCAGAGACCGAAAAAATGCCAACGAAATTAGAGAAAATAATTATGTAGAAGCAAAACAAAAAATAAAATCTTGTAAATATATGAAAAATAGCGATAAAGAGCAAAAGAACAGGAGTAGGAGGAGAAGCAACCGTTAAAAACACTAGTAACAGCACTGACAAATACACACCCACACACAAGAATATATGTAAAGCTCATCTAAAGACCAACAACACAACCTATATAAGCCAGGGATGGACAAAAAAAGAAGCATACACTGAGAAAAACTGGCACAAATTTGTTTTGTATTGTAGAGCGCGAAAATCTAAGAACAAAGTTACTCAATTAAAAATAAAAACTTGTACATTTATTGTAAAAAAACATAAAAACTTAAAAGTACACTTGAAAAAGAAATATATTCAAAATTATTACAAATAAAACTCTTGTGCAAAACTGTGTATAAGTGTAATACTAAAAAAAAAACTCACTTACAAAGCGCCCACTCTCTAAACTATAACCTGAACCACGCCCAAGACAAAAAAAGAAATAAAAAACCCCAAGAAGAAAATCGAAGAAAAAAAAATACTTTCCAATACTACCCACTATGCAAAAAACGGACCAAGAGACGAGTCGCCTAATCTATTGAAAAAATAAAGAAATTAGCATGCAGAGTTTCCATCAATGATTTGTGATTAATAAATAATTATTTAGCGAAAAGAAAACCTTAAAAACAATTATCAATAATTTTCAAATACTTAAAATATTTAAAAAACGAGGTAAACATAAAAACTTTCTAATAATTTAAAAACTGTAAAAAGTAAAACATTATCTTTATAAATATATATAGATAACTATATATGTTTAAATAAAAATATCTATCGATGGTTTAACTGACAAATGTGATAAGTGATAAATTCGAAATGTTTGAAAATTTGGGGTTTGTCTTGAACTTTCAAAACATTTCAGTATAAAGCACTTGAGAAAACAGCTAATTTTCATTGAAAGTGCTCGTTTGTGAGTCGCATTTGTGAGTCGTTTGCTCATTTGCTCGTTTGTAAGTCTTCTCGTTTGTGAGCTAAACCGTCGTTATTAAAATAAAATAAAACTAAATTAAATATTTAAAGTATGAAAAAGCTGTATATGTTCCTTTTTTAAATTATGTAGAAAATAGCGATAGTTCTTAATAACGTACAATTAAGCAAGATTTTATAATAAATATAAAAAAAACAAAAATATAGAAAAAGCGCTAATTGAGTGTAGAAGCAAGGTAAAAAAGGACGGTAATTCATATGTAATTGAGTAATTATGAAGCGATTCATTGCTAATTTGTTACTAACTTATGTAAAATTTTACAAGTAATTTATTAGAAATACTTAGTAATCAATTACTTGTTAAAGTAATTGAGTACTTGATTACTTTTTGAAGTAATTGGATGTCGAAATAGTGCTACAGTTCAAAAATTCTAATGAAAAACCTTTAAAAATAGATTAAAATTGCTTTTTGAGTTATCAAGTACTGGTGTAATCAAAAGTAATTACCTAGTTGTAGTTACTTGTTTTGTGCTTCACATCAGATTGTTAACGAAGCTGCATTTTTTTAATTATTTTATGAAATTTGTAACTTTTTCAAACATGATTTTATTGAATTAATACCATTACTTTAGTAAATTAATTACAACGCAATTACATTGCTTTTTGAAGCTTATAACTGTTGAATGTAAACAAAATTGTTATTAAAAAAAACGCGTTAACAATACTTTGCGCTATCCAGTTAATGGTTACAAGTGCTTTTGCGCTATCCAGTACTTCTATAAACGAAAGCAATTACTTTGATATGCTTTTTTTTCTAAGTGGGATGCATTTTTAAACTTTTTTCCTCCACTTTAAGCACTTAATTTTGTCCAATTTATGTAGTTATCAACGACTTCAATAATCGAAATTAACTATTTAGTAATAGAAAAGTAATGGTTTTTTATTTTCTAACAAATATTAAATTCCTAACTGAAATGTCATTTTGAAGTTCTTTCATTTCAATTATTGCATTTATCAACTACTTCAGTAATCGAAATTAATTACTAAGTAATGGAAAAGTAATGGTTTTTTAATTTTGTATAGTAATGAATACTTAATCAAAATGTCATTTTGAAGTTTATTCATTAAGATCTTAATTTTTCTTCACTTTAATTACTGGATTTTCTGTAATTACTGCCATTACTTTAATAAATTACCTTTCAAATTAATGATATTTCATGTTGTGTGATATCTGCTATGTGTGAACATAACTCTTGTGACCAAAATTCCAATCTTAGTTGTTTTTTGCGTTATCAAGTACTAAGGTAATCATTTTTAATTACTTAGCTATCACTTTTTATTTCATGGTTCATTTAAAATTTCTAAAGAAGATTAAATTTAGGGGTTTTTTTATGAAGATCGAGTTTTATTAACAACTTAATATTTTTAATTATTTTTTTCAATTACTACCATTACTTTAGTAAATTACATTTCAAATTAATGATATCACATATCGTGCAATAACTGTTATGTGTTGACAAAACTTTTTTAATGAAAATCGATTCTATATGTTTTTGCGTTATCAAATACGAAAGTAATCGAATTTAAGTACTTAGCTACAACTTTTTATTTCATGATTCATTAAAATTTCTACAAAAAATTACATTTAGAAGATTATTATGATTATTTTTTTTCAATTACTGCCATTACTTTAGTAAATTACATTTCAAATCAATGATATCACATATAGTGCAATAACTGTTATGTGTTAGCAAAACTTTTTTAATGAAAATCACTTCTTAGTTGCTTTTTGCGTTATCAAGTACTTGAGTAATTGATATTAAGTACTTAGTAATGGGTTTTTTACTTTGTACTAGCAATTAGATTTCTAACAGAGAGATAATTTTAAAGTTTTTTCCACTTTAATTCCATTTTAATTACTCAATTCTATTCAAGTAATGCCATTACTTTAGTTAATTACTCTTCAAATCAATAATATCACATTTCGTGCAATATCTGTTAACTGTGAATAAAAATTAAATGAATACAAACTCATTTAAAGTTGCTTTTTGCGTTATAATGTACTTCAGTAATACTAGGAAGTTAATGAGTAATGATTTCGGTTTTGTGACAAAAAATTGGTATGATCCTAACTGACCTATGTCTTTGAAAACTTTTTATGAAGATCATACATATTTTTTCAACTTTAATTACTTGAATTTATTGAATTGCATTATTTTAGTTAATGACATTACCTTAGTTAATTCATTAACATTACCGCCGTTAATAAAAACCCATTGACAACAGTAATCGAAAGTAATTACATGGTTATGACTCTTAATATTGGGATCTACATATATTCAATTCTATTAATTGTTTTCTCTATTCTTTTCCTATTAATTTAGTTTTTTTTTAACTTTTCATAGCCATAATTTTATTCCTCTTTAATTACTTGACTTAATTCAATTATTGCCATTACTTCAGTTAATTACCTGATACATCTCAAATATTCCATTTTGAGCACATTTTCACTCAATCATATCGCATTTCGTGCACATTATCACTCAAAGCAAGCACTCTTGATGCTTCTCGAATTTTTGTCCTAACGAATTGCTTGTGCACCTAATTAGCGCTCTAATTACAATAGCCAGCAATTAGTGCGATACACTGAAAGAAAAAAGTTTTTAAATTTTATAAAATGTAAGCGTTTTTTGACATTCTCTTTTGTTAAATATAATAAAAAAACACACATCGTTGATTAAGCAAAACACTCAAAGTACTCAAAGATTTCACATACTCAAAATATGTGCCACTTTTTCACCCACACTCAAAAAAAAAATGTCTATTTTTTCTTCAACAAAAACCAATACGTTTCATTTTCACTACATTTTTGTTTTTTCTATTACAATTGTTCACGCCCATTTCGACTATACAACCACTCACAAGACTTGTAAAAATTAGCCTTTAAGTTAATACTAAACTAGGTACATACATACATAACATACACATCTATGTATATGTTTGTATATTTAAGCTACACTGTACAAAATCAATGATGTATATTTTTAATTGTTTTATAATTTTTTTATACATATATGTTTAAAACTATTTTTTAATGCCTCATCTACTAGTAGTTAATATAAAGCATAAAATAATAATTATAAAAAAAAACACCTAATGATTACAAGTAATAGTATTAAAGAGTATAATTCTTAATTATAATAATTAATTCTAATTATGAAATTAATATGAAAATGTAAGGAAATTGCAAACAATCGTTTTAGCGCAAAATATATTAATTTAAATTAATACAAGTAATTATAGTAAATATAAATATATATATATATATATATACATACATATATGTAAGCATAAAAACTGAGAAGAGCAAGATAAGTGAATAAAAATTAAAAAACAAAAAAACGTAATGAACAACTAAAACATAATAAAAATATTTCAAAAATAAACTAAAAATGTGTTAATTTATTTTTGGTATTCAAAAGCAATGAGGAGCTTACTAAATAATTCATGTTTTCCTTTAGCTTACGGTGGTAAAAAAGGGATCATGCAAAGTAAGTAAATTGTTTGTTACATTTAGAGCACGTTACGTCTTCGCATACGATTGCAACTACACTAAGGGAAAAAAATATTAAATTTATCCAAAAACTTTTTTAATTTATCCAAAAAGCGAGTCATTTTTGCACCAATAACGCATTTATTTAAATCGACCACGTAAATATTTAAAATTTATTTAAATACTTTTTTAATTAAATAAAATATTAAAATATTTAAACAGAATTAATAAAAAATATATTAAAATTATGCAAGAATATATTTAAATATCTTTAAAATATTTAATAAAAAAAATAAAACCATCGCATTTAAGGAAAATTTTTATAAAAATATTGAAATTGAAAAACAATTTATTTGAATATTTCCCACGAGCTGCGTCCATATCAAACGCCATTTAGTGGTATATTTTATTTTCTTTTTGTGAAAATATTATTTTTGAGTGCGATGCATGATGAAATCATGTAGAGTGGAGTGACATTATTCAGAAAATACCGAGTTGTCACTCCACCTTACATGAATTCATCATGCATCGCACTCACCACCGCACTCATAAATCATATTTGCCAAATATTCACGATATATTACCCTTGAAATATTAACTAAATGAGAACTAAAAGACCTTCAACTGCTGGTACGAAGAAACTCAACGCACAGGAACAGAGTGCGATGCTGCTGCTGCTGCTTGGCGGCTGCTTGGCAGCTGTATGGAGTATGTGTGTCAGTGTGTGGCATAAATAAAATTTAAATACGGGAAAAAAACGAGTTGTAAGGAAAATATTTGATTTGTTCACGTAAATATTTAAATGGAATATATTATCAGGCGTGGATAATGTTAATATGCGTTATTTCCCTTAGTGTACAAAAGGAATGCACGGTTAAGTCGATCATGTCATAATGACATAATGGTATTTGATTAACGTTACGATGATATGAAGTGTAACAAAAAATCAAAAGAAAAAACGAGTAAAGAACAAACGTATGCTGATCGGTGGTGTAGTAACATCATTTGTGGAGTAAAAAATTTATAAAATAAATTGTTGTCACTTATATCCATTCTGGCAAATACTTAATTTTTCAATTTTTACCAGCCCATTCTGGGTTTTAATTTCTCGTTTTCAACGTCAAACCGTAAATGGCACATAAAAAACCAATAAAAACATTAAAGAAAGTGAATAGAGTGCGAAAAAATAAGTTCGAACCGTGGCCTTGCGTTCACCTTCTTTTGTAGGTGAAAACGTAAGCAGTGCTTACAATTTCCGTTGCGAAGAAGGTTTAAATGGATTATATGCAAGTCGTATATCAATACAGTAAGAGTACCTTATGTTTTCATGCATACATCCTACTTATGAAATAAAGTTAGAATGGAAATTAGAATGGAAACAGGAAAAATTTCGATCGTCGGGAGTACATTCCATGCACTTTATTTTAGTAAAGGGAAACGTAAGTTCGTATGATGTTTTTTATACTTTCCAGAAGGAAGTTTACTAGAGGCGGCCATACCTTTCTAAAAGTAATGGCGGTTCGAAAGGAACGTTTACATGCCTCATGGACGAAAAGTATGTAGGCTATAAAGCATTATAGAATGATGGTTTTTTCCAATGGGGAAGTAGTTATATTGAAACATTGTTTTTTTGAAAACAGTTTTTCTCTAAAAAATATGTTACTCTAGATTATTTTATTTCATCTTGTCGAATTTTAAACGTTGTAACACAAATAAATCTATTAACTGTAAAGGTAAGTTTCCAATTTCAAGTTTCCATTTTCCAGTTTCCAGTTTTTATATTTTGTCATTTTTTGGTTTAAGTTAATTTAAGTTTAAGTTCTTCCAATGCTTCAAATAAAAATCGTTGCCCTTCAGTTTTACCAAGGAGCAATGTGGTTTACACCTCCAAAACGGGCCTTTTTAATGAATATTTTTTTTAGTTCGTCAAAAAAAAAAAAAACAAAAATAAGCTTTCTGTGTTATTTGCATCGAATGATCCATGCAGTTTAACGTATTCGGCTGCCACATCTATGAATACAAGTTGAAAATTTTCTGCCTCGATAATACTTCATTAGCCGTGTGAGGGCAACGTTAAAATTTTGTGAACAAGCTCGTGTTGCTTGCTTCGGGAGCAGCTCCTGCTAAGTATAGAGGTGGTGAGCGTATAACCTCGTATAAGCCTCGAAAATGCTTATAAGAACTCGTAACTAAAATGTATTCTTCTTCCTCGAGATTACTTCCAAAGAACTTGTGAAGGCAAGTTTCGAATGTTAGGAGTGACCTAGTATTGATTGATTTACCATGAAGTTCATCAAAAGCACCTTAACGATTTCCAGTTTATTTGATACACATTCACTTCTACAAAAAAATATACATATTATTGATTGGTTCTGAGGATATCGTGTTGGATCGGAGTGTGACGAGGCATGTGCTCAAAGTGATTTCCATTTTAAAAAATATAATAATATTTGTATTTATTACTAGCAGGCCATTGTATGATTATGATTATTGAGTTTGTATTGACATCTGGCAACGCCGAGAACCGCGCAACAATAAAAGTGTTATTTGATAAAATTCATTTTCAAATTGTTGAAAATGTCGACTTTTGTGCCAGAAAACTTTCTTTACAGACATTATTGAGTTTTTGTATTGAAAAAAACTGCAGCTGAGTCTCAGCGATTGCTTGTGAAATCATACACCAAAAAAAAAGCAATAGTAAATTCACCTAAGCCGGCTTGGGTAAAGAAAATTGTATGGAAATTAGAAACTTGTGATTATTCCCCAAAGTAATATATTGTTTAATACATTGCTTTGAAAGCACTTACTTCAATACCTTGCCAATAAAAAAATCTTCGATTCACCCAAGCAAAGTATATAACATTTTAACCAATAGTGTAAGTAAACCACCGAAAAATCTGACAATTTATCAAAATGGTATGAGCAAAATTTATCACTGAATACTCCCAGTTTGTTATAGTTCCCATTTAGTTTTTGTAACGAAAATTATATAGCCTAGATGTTTAGCCAAGCTTCGTGAGTGCATTTTTTTGGCATTAAATTAGAGCAGTAATATCCAACTATTGACTCATTTATAAGTCATAAATGCATAAAAAAAATAAAAAAAATTTTTGGTTCGTTTTATTTAGAGGTTTCATCTAAGTGCTGGGTAATTTTACACAAATATACAAAATTTTACGTAATATTTTACAGTAATTAATTTTAATTTTTAAAATTAATTTATTAATTTTAAATTTTACCTAATATTAATTTACAGTAATTTATAGTATACAGTAATTTACCTATACTTCTCCCTGTACATTTATTTATCTATCTAACTTTGATAGTTCAACAAAGTTTTCTGTTGAAAACTTGAACACTATGTTTGGCAGAATAAGCAAGCACGCTCATATAAGTTGAAGAAACTAATGTGAAATTTACAAAATAAGTACTTCCCTAATTTATCATTCAAATCAATAGCGGTAAGTTAACATATAAAACTTAGGTGTTTTGACCAAAAACTTAGGAGGCTGAAAACTGCCAAAGCCATCGTATAAATTATACTAGGTTTTTTATTGATTTTGCATAAGTTTATGTCTCGGTGTAAGGAAATCATATTCTCTCTGAAACAACTTGCAGAGAATGGTTTCAGCGGTTCAAAAAGAGCGATTTTGATGTCCGAAAGCGCGATTTTGATATCTGATCGCAGAGAAGCTAGGCGTTACTCGATAAGCCATTTCTCTTCGCTTACGAGGGATGGGAAAGATTCAAAAGGTCGGAAGATGGGTGCCGCATGAATTGGATGACAACCCGATAGAGAGATAAAAACCACATGCGAAATCTAACTCGGACGGTACAAGAGGAAGTCATTTCTGCATCGTATCGTCACAAGGGATGAAAAGTGGATATATTTTGTGATCCCTAAGCGAAAAAAATCATAGGCATATCCAGGCGCACCACTTACATCGACTGTAAGGCCCAATCGCTTTGGTATGAAGACGATGTTCTGTACTTGGTAGGACCAAAAAGGGTTTGGTCTATTACGATCTCCTTAAATCGGGTGAAACGGTTAATACTACCCCTATAAGCATCAACTGATCGGTTTCAAGCATTCATTGCTCGAAAAAAAGTAGACAGCACAAAGTCATTTTCCTGCATGACAATGCTCCGTCTCATACGGCAAAACCGGTTCGATACACTTTGAAAGCACTCAAGTGAGAAGTGTTTTTTTTTTTTGGATTCGTCCTCGTCCGGAGGTAAGAAATCTTCATAGATACGTATGACCCGCGCCATACGCATACACGAGTTACATTCTAAGAAGTTCCCGGATCAGCCGGACTGATAAAATGCACCTACGTGCTAAAACTTACCACCTATTGGCAAATCAAAGCCTTCACTAAGCGCAATTGCTTGGCCTTTCAGCGGAAATTAAAATTATATAAAGAAACATTTGAAATTTGAGAAATTTTTGTGCTTATGTAAACATCATAAACATCATCGAATAAGAGCACATTCTTCATAATACGAAGCAATACAAGACAACATCCAAAGTTATTTATTAGACCATATATAACCGCATTTATAATTGTTGTCATTCGGCTTGGGGCCACTGTCCAACCCAAGATCCTACGTGGAAAAGAGATGCAACTCTCAAACACCAAACCAATACCAAACATAGCACAGATATACCAGTATATATTGTGCAGGCACAATATATTTATATATTCGGGTTACTAAAATAAGGGAACACCGAGCTAAAGTTATTATTTGGATATGCATTTGGGCCAACGCAGGTAAAAACTTGTATGGAAAAGAGATAAACTCTGACACACCAAGCCGAGAGACACGGTATACATTGTCATATTCAAAACTTGGGAAGCTATAGAACTAAAGATCTAAAATAATTTCATGTAAAAATAAAGCAACGAAACTGAATAAAACGAAAACTTAAAGTATCTATCATATTCGATGATGTTTATTTGTTAAATCGTAAAATCTACACAATTATCGCGAGTTATATTTGTTATCACAAGGAATGCGTTAAGTATTCAAATGTAATATCATTTTGCGTTTTAAGACATCCACCGAGTCAGAAAAAGTTATCAAGTTCAAGTTGCAATTGAAATCACTACACATACATCGCAAAGGGTCGTGAAGGGCATAATTAGAAGTGAACTGACTCAACTTAAAAAGCTGCAAATGTCTGGCTTAAACCGATTCTAATGCATCGATGTGGACATTGTATTGAGGGTTCCATATTGAGGATGCATATTCAAGAATTGGTCTAACAAGAGAGGTATAAAGTATTTTAGTTGTGAAAGGATCGTTGAATTCTTTAGCCCATCTTTTAATGAAACCAAGGACACCTCTAGCCTTATTTACCACCAAATTAACTTGAAGATTGAAACGAAGTTTAGGATCCATAATTACACCTAAGTCAAGAAAACTGTGTACAATTTGTAAGTTAGTATTGTTTATAGTGTAATTTATACTATTAGCAATTCGACGTGAGAATGCCATTTGCTTACATTTTTTTAAGTTTAATTTTAAAAGGTTTAAATTACACCACTCAACTAGACTATTTAAATCCGATTGTAAGAGTTGTTGATCTTCAGGCGATTTGTAAGTTATGAAAAGTTTCACGTCATCGGCGTACATTAAGACGTTAGAGTGTTTTATTACAGAAGGAAGGTCATTTATTAACAGTAAAAATAAAACCAGACCAAGTTGACTTCCCTGCGGAACAACAGATGTGACCAAGGTGATATCTGGCGGAACACCAGATGTTTGACGGGAAACTAAATTAGATGAAGCTTTTTTAGAAGAAGATAATGATTAACACAATCGAAAGCTTTGCTAAAGTCTGTATAAATAACGTCAGTCTGTCGTCCTAAAGTAAAACCTTTGATGACACGCGAAGTAAACTCCAAGAGGTTAGTTGACGTAGATTTTCCCTTTAAGAAACCATGTTGAGAGGTGGAAATGGAGGAAGATACAACGTGGGCTATTTGATCAGTTTTAATTTTCTCAAATAACTTAGGGATTGCGCTTAGTTTTGCGATACCTCGGTAATTGGAAACATCAATTTTTGAGCCGGATTTATGAAGAGGTATTATATAAGATTTTCTCCATGACCACTGTGCAAGGATGTGTTAAAAATTTTTGATAGGGGAGAACACAAAGTAATAGAACAATGTTTTAAAATGCAGCTCGGGATTTCGTCAGGACCAGTCGTAAAAGAAGATTTAACTTGTTGACCCATGTGGCTTACTCATCAGACTTGACACCATCCGATTATCACTTGTTTGCATCGATGGCTTACGCACGCACTTAATCCCGATGGAACACACTTTGATACCTGATATGATGATACCTGTTTTGAAACTTTTCGAATAAAAGCCTTTATTTCAAGGAGAAAAATAGCGGTTTCCTATTTGGACACTAGTATATACTGTTGTTAGTCTCTAGGACCATGAGTATTTTATTGTCTAATAAAAGTAAGTATAATTGGTTTTTTCGTCCAATTTTTTTTACCGGGATGAACTTATTCTATTTTATTTTTCAAGCGATGAAATAGACAAAAAGTACGCGTTAAATATTTGGATGTGGTCCCACAGACCAACATCTGTACTTAACCCTTTAACGCCGGCACCCAGTTCCCATGGACAAAATTTGATGAAATTTTAACCAGGTGCTAGTTTGAGGTCTGGATTAATAAATAATTTTTTTTTTTTAAGTGGGTCCATCCACGCCCATTTCCCAGCCTGTACTTTATAAAGTACAACCGGCGGATTGGCTTACACTATTGTTCGGTAGAAACAAATTTTAAATGAGAATAATCTTCTAGATATTTATTTTAATTATATGTGTGTACACATGAATTATAATTATAGGAACGAAATTTACAAAAAAAAAAAAAAAAAAAAAAAAATTAATTATGATATTTTGCGAAGCATTCCCGTTTGATGCAAAGTGTTTTTTTGCATATAGCGTACGACCACATGCTTCGTTAATAGCAGACGACACATCGTAGCTGCGATTCGTTCTTTACTGGAATGTGGCCACTTGCTTCTCTTTCCACTGCTGACGCTGTATGGCGCCTTTTTCTGGAAGCTGTAGCTTTTCCTTTAATTAAAGTTTTACGAAAGATTGCACGTCGGAAATTTAACTGTGGTTTATATTCGCCAGAGTCAGGATTACATAACATATATAATTTCCAAGCGTTGGTAACAAACACATCATTGAGATATGTGAAAATCATCTTGGCGAAAATTTTATTTTGCTCCAGTTTGTAGTTATTGATTCGATTTTCACGTACAGTTCCACTTGCGCATATCCTTTAGTAGTTTCATTAGATCATGTGTAGTAAATAAATTGTCAAAAAGAAACGATGTGATTTTGTAGATGGGGGATTTTTTCCAGAAAATTTAATATTACTTGTGCACCAAGTAGGATCGAATGAGTTTCAGAAGAATTTTTGCAGCAGTAGTCATCGAAATCATAGCAAAAACCAGATGAACTTGCCAGTATCCAAACATTATACAAAGCGTACTGGTTTGCCTTTTATAAATTGTTTAGAAGGATGTCTTCCAAAATATTTATTAACATATTATAAGTGTGGAATAATTAACAGAAACAAAAAAAAAAATATAACCACTTGATACCAATTGATAGGTATTTTGGTGTAGTTGACTCGTCCGGTTCAGATGTTGATGTCGAAAGGTGAGTGGCACAACCATCATCTTCATTGTTGACGAGTTCTACCTCAATAGTTCCAGGTAAATCAATTGGTAATTCGTCGTTGAACAAATCTTGGTCGTAGACATCTTCCGAATCAGTCAATTGGTCTAATTCTGGTGGTATAATTATTATATTATAATCGGGCGATTCATTTTTCTCTCCTTCGTCCTCTTCCAAGACCGCTGTAACAGCTTCCTGAAGCCCTTTGAGCTCCCTTCGGCCTTCAAAAAACGTTTTTCGTGGATTTTGTGCCATTGCAACTTTTTTCGATTTTTAGTACCTTTCTGCTGGTTGTACTTTATAAAGTACAC
The DNA here is from genome assembly GCA_943735915.1 of Pherbina coryleti. Taxonomy (NCBI): domain Eukaryota; kingdom Metazoa; phylum Arthropoda; class Insecta; order Diptera; family Sciomyzidae; genus Pherbina; species Pherbina coryleti. Next base: position 181,254,433 of record OX030948.1, on the reverse strand, counting down.
CAAAATAAAAAAAACAAATAAATTTGTATTTAACAATATTAGATTATTACTATATATTTTTATATGTTCACTCACTTTTTATAAAACGTATCACATACAAATTGGAAATAAAATCCAATCGAAAACACTTTTTTTTTTAGTTTTTTGTGTAGAGGTCACAAAAATTCTCGATTTTCAATTTCACAGTTTTTCGGGGAAAGCAAAATGACATTTAATGACTCTTGAGCCAGCTGATAAAAATTAACACGGTTACTACAACCGTTAGCTATAAGAAAATGTGAATATGAGCGCATAGTGGTCAACGGTCTTGGAGTAAACAATTTTTAAAGACCACGTATTTTGCTGTACTTTATAAAGTACAACCGGCGGGAAAGGGTTAAGCGTTAATGTAAAATTTCAGTATTTAGAGACGCTATTCAAACGTATCTGTGCATGATAAAATTTCATTGTTTAGTGAATAAAAATATAAAAAAAACAAAAATGGCGTCGAACTGAGAACACAGAAGTTATATATCCTAATAAGATATCCTTATTAGAAAAACTACAGCGAATTAAAAAACAGTCTTTATACATTTGAAGTCGTAAATATATGTATGTAGATAAATTTTTAATTAATTTTTGTATATTGTTTTTTTTTGTAAATTGAAAAAAAAAACTTTTTGAAAACAAATTTGAAATTTAGGCCAAGTATGTTGATAACAAGACAACATGAAGACAAAGAAGTAGTAAACCGCTGTGATCGAATCTTCGAAGATCAAGGTTAACCTTGACAGTGGGTGTATCATAAGTATACTAAGGGAAATAACGCATATTAACATTATCCACGCCTGAGTATATATTTCATTTAAATATTTACGTGGATAAATCAAATATTTTCCTTACAACTCGTTTTTTCCCCGAATTTAAATTTTATTTATGCCACACACTGACACACATATTAAATACAGCTACCAAGCAGCTGCAAGGTGCAGCAGCATCGCACTTTGTTCCTGTGCGATGCTGCTGCAGTTTCTTCGCACCAGCAGTTGCAGGTTTTTTATAGTTCTCATTTAGTTAATGTTGCAAGGGTAATATAGCATGGATATTTGGCAAATATGATTTGTGAGTCCGGTGGTGAGTGCGATGCATGATGAATTCATGTAAGGTGGAGTGACAACTCGGTATTTTTTCAAGAATGTGACTCCACTCTACATGATTTCATCATGCATCGCACTCACTACCGGACTCACAAATCATATTTTGACAAAAAGAAAATAAAATATACCACTAAATGGCGTTTAGATATATAGGAATATTTTTATATTAATTTTCCTTAAATGCGATCGTTTTATTTTCAAATAGTAAATATTTGAAAGACATTTAAATATATTCGTTCATAATTTTGATATATTTTTTATTAATTCTGTTTAAATATTTTAATATTTTATTTAATTAAAAAAGTATTTAAATAAATTTTAAATATTTAAGTAGTCGATTTAAGTAAATGCGTTATTGGTACAAAAATGACTCGCTTTTTGGATAAATTAAAAAAGTTTTTGGATAAATTTAATATTTTTTTTCCCTTAGTGTAGATAAGAACTAAGTTCTCTCTGTCAAAAATAAACTTCCCGGTAACTTTGTCCGCATATTGGCAGTATAAGTAGGACCTAAGTAGCTTGAGTGGATCACAGTGAAAAGTCATGCAAGACTAGTGATGAGTTGGTTTAGCGGCCAACGAAACAGTCTGTCTAATCTGCTGTGTGATTTGCTCTATACAGAGCCATTGTTGTTCTTGTTGGTTGTTGCCTTCTTTGTCTTCATGTTGTCTTATTGTCAACATACTTGGCCTAAAGCTCATATTTGTTTTCAATATAAATAATGCAAGGTCATATTCAAGTTTAAAAAAATCTTTTTATAATTCTTCTAGTGACTGCATCAACCTGTATTTTTAACAATTTTTTATCAAAAACTGATAAAATGAGCCAATAAATAACAAAGCAATAAAAAAACAGACAAACAGAGCAACAACAATTTTGAAATCAATCTACAAAATCTTTTTAAACTTTGAAAATCCCTTGAAAATTAAATGTTTTCTCCCAGTTAAATGCAAGCAAGCGACGACGCTGTAAATAGAAGTTTAAGTTTTGACACGCATACAAATTCAAATGCAAATTTGCAAAACAACAACAACAACAACAACAACAATAATGCAACTAACAACACAACAAATGCATTTAGCAAAAACAATGCATCCGTTCATTGTTGATGGACGCACGGACAAACACTATAGTTGGGAGATAGAAGGAGTGATGTTGTTGCAGTTGTACTTGTTGTTGCTGTTGTAGTTGTTGTTGTTGTTGTTGTTATTGTTGTTGTTGTTGTTGTTGTTGTTGTTGTTGTTGTTGTTGTTGTTGTTGTTGTTGTTGTTGTTGTTGTTGTTGTTGTTGTTGTTGTTGTTGTTGTTGTTGTTGTTGTTGTTGTTGTTGTTGTTGTTGTTGTTGTTGTTGTTGTTGTTGTTGTTATTGTTGCTGTGCTTGAATAGAGCACTTTTGACAATAACATGCAGGTAAAAAACAGGCAAACAAACAGACAGAAAGACAGACAGACATTTAGATGGACAGATAGATGAACAGATATTTAAACTCAAAGACTAGAGAGCTGATTGGCCTGTATTTGTTGCTGTCGGTTTAAATATGTTGCTGCTGCATATCTACACTTAATGTTTTGCTTGTTTTAAAATTGGTTGTTTGGTTGTTACTGCCATACTGTTCTTGTTGTTGTTGTTGCTGTTGTTGAGATAGAGATGAATTGTTAAACAATAGAGTAGAAGCGAGATAAACTGTCAAATTGAATCAATTTAATGCATGATAAGCAAAACAATTGCTGAATATTGTGTTTGTATCTGTGGCTGGCTGAATGCCTTCTAAGTATCTTTGTGTGTGTATGCATGTGTGCGTGTGTTTAGTTGAATATTATCAGCGCCATTTGTAGGAGAGAGCATAGCTGTGTGAAGCTGTATTTTAAAGGACGTTTGATTATTATCATTGCTATGTTGTTGATCACAACGTTGTTGATAAATGTTGGCATTGTTGTTGCTGTTGTCAATGTTGCTACTGCTTATTATGATGTATTCACTCATGCATTCCCATCCCAATTGATGACAGTCCAAGGTAATGAATAAATATTATTAATGCCTTTACAGGCTCAGCCAGGCGTAAGCATGTTAAACTCAACATCTGTGTAAGAGTGTGCGTTATCCCATTGTGAGTGTGTGTATGTGTGTGCCTAGCTATTACAATTTGTGTCAGGTAAATATTGATGCATTTAAGGCACCCTAATTTTCCGTTGAGAAAAAAAAACCTCTCCATTCATCCATCCAATTTTCGAACAAAGCGAATTGTACTGATTAACAAGCACAAAAATTTATAAATCAACCCTTCACCACTGACGTGCTACAGACACAAAAGACCCTTTTCAAATTTATGTTTGACTAGAAATAATTTGTACGTTCCTTCATCGAAGTTCCTTTTCACAAACCATCGAAGTATTGCATTGACTTTATTAATAATCGACGATTATACCGTAAAATCACAATTTTTTTCTTTGATCACAAAACGTTTCGTTCAGTAGTTCAACTGTAGCAGTCTCCCAAGTATTCCCTTCAAATGTCTTTTCATATCGCTTTAATTACACTCCGCTATTTGTAGCTAATACTGCAAAATTACTCACATATGTTGGTCCCGTCGTCAATGATACACAGTCATCTCCATCTACAAATCCAAATTCACATCTATAACTTGGGCAACTTAGTTCACAACTAATCCCTTAAATACAGCTTTTTCAGCAGCAACTGTTGGTTCCCTACTTTGATTTTTTTATACATCCTGTTATCATGTTTGCCAAATTTTTTATTTGCACAAATTTTTGTTTGTTTTTATGATTTTTGCCTTCATTCAAAATAGAGTACAACATATATAAATGGATTTCTTTTTTATGATGTTTGTTGAACCCAAAAAAAAAAAAGAAAAAAAAATGACAAAAGAAAACTAAGCCTAAAATGTTATGTTTGGTGGTTTTTTTTTATTTTTTCTAGTACTTACTGTATAATCACGTTATCCTCTCAATTTCGTAAGTCATGCGTAATACGATCGGCATTAGATTGAGTTCTGTTTGAATATTGTTTAAAAAATCGAACAATTAAAAGAACATTTAAAAAAGGTTGCCGGGAAATATCGCTTTCTTAATTTAACAATGCATTTTTTGCATTTCCGCTAGAAGGCAAACTAACAAACTACCACCAAAGGGGTCTTCCTGTTGTAAAAACCAATACATCATCAAATAATCTCAAATAATTTCATTTGAACCACTTAATCAGCATTTTCTATAACGTTCAGACGTTCTATATCAGACATAAGCTTCCAGAAATACAATAGGCCCAGCTAAAAATTTGTTTTATTTTATTAAATTTGTGTTTGCACATTTGCAAACACAACAACACGTACAAAAAACAACAACAGCAAAACCAACGTCCATCAAATTTTTAATTCGCTTTAACAACAACAATTGCATGCCAAGGCAACAAAAACAAAGCTTCATTCGACGAGGCTAAAGATTGTCCCGTTACTTGTGTAAAACAAAAACACACATGATTTGTTTTTGTTTTACACATCAAATTTTTTACATACAGAAATTCAGTCTTGTCGGAGTGCTTTGAAAATGTTTTTTCTTGATTATTTTATTTTGTTGCAACGATGATCAAAAGCAATAATGATAACAATTTTGTGTTTGATTAAAAAAACAAAATCATTGACCCACCAATTTATTTTCCTGCTAATGACTGATCTATATTCTACAGAAATTGGCTTTTGCAATGCAAAAAAAAAATAATTATTTTTATACCCCCACGTTAAAAAACTTAAATGGGGGTATATTAATTTTGTCACTCCGTTTGTAACGCCCATAAGGAGGCGTGGTAGGTATAGAAAAGTATATATATTCTAGATCAGCATCACTACCCAAGTTGATTTAGCCATGTCCCTCTGTCCGTCTGTCTGTGATCACGATTACAGCCGTATTTTTAAAGCTATCACCACAATATTTAAGCTTTTATCTAAGAAAGTTCGAAAATGAGCCAAATCGGATGAAAACCACGCCTACCTCCCATACAAATTGACTTTATCAAAACGGTAAAATCTCTTAGAATTCTACAAAAATAAATATATGGACTTGCAATCTTGCATATGAGTTTTAATATTTAAAATACACTCAAAGTATGAAATTCAATCAAATCGGATGAAAACCATGCCTACCTCCCATACAAAGTGACTTTATCAAAAAAGTAAAATCTCTCTAAAATCCACAAAAATTGATATATGAACTTGAAAATTTCCATATGATATATAACGTGTACTGTGTGTATGAATTCAACCAAATTGAGTGAAAACCACGCCCACCTCCCATACAAAGTGACTTTATCAAAAAACAAAAGCGAATATTTTCTGTTAAAATTATAACGAAAAAGTTTTTACAGATAAACATTTTATTGATTGCTTAAGACTTTGAATATACTTTGGTTCGGCCGTGGGGGTATTTTAACTTCGGCCCAGTCGAAAATCATTTCTTACTAGTTTATAGTAATATTATTCAAAACCCCATTCGGTTAACTTTGTGCTCTAATAATACGCTAGAGCATTTTTAACGGTACCCTAAGGGAAATGGAAACATTCCCAGATATAAGCAGAGAGCATTCTATAGGATAAAAGAAGCATTCCCTTTTGTTAGACACTCCATTTCTTTTTATACACACCATGTCATTGAAGAGAAACATTTCTCTTCGCTGTCTTTAAAATTAATGTGGAAACATTCCTCTCTGCTGTCTTAAAAATGAACGTGGAACGTGAAACATCAACAAATAAATAACAACTATAAATGATAAGCCTGACAGGGATTCGAACCTCTGGGGTGGCAGTCAAGCACGCTACCTACTGAACTCCCAAAGCTGCTTTATTAATCGAGATTTAATTATTAAAAATACATTGGATTTGGAATTGCCCCCAAACAAACCAGCAAGGATTATGACTCTTAAAAGACTCTTTTAAGACTCATATAAATGAGTTTTTATCGTCATAATGTGCTCAAAAAAACTCTTTTATGATTTTCGTAGGTTATGGGCTTCAAAATATGATTAAAAATAATGAATGCTTTATATCTCATTTTAGACTCAAAATTAAGACTCTTTTAAGACTCATATTTAATGGTCTTTTAATGGTCATATTTAATGGTCAGTCATATTTAATACTCTTTAGAACTCATATAAATTAGACTTTTTGGACTCAAAATTTAGACTTTTTTAAGACTCATATTTAATGCTCTTTTAAGACTCATAATAAAGACTCTTTTAGAACTCATATAAATTAATCTCTTTGTACTCAAAATTAAGACTCTTTTACAACTCATATTTATACTTTTTTAAGACTCATAAAAAAGACTCTTTAAAGAGTCAAATTAAAGATTCTTCAAAGAGTCATAGTAAAGACTCTTAAGAACTCATATAATTTACTATTTTTGAACTCAGAATTTAATACTCTTTTAAGACGCATAATGAAGACTCTTTATTTACTCATAATAAATATTCTTTTAGAACTAATATAAATTAGTCTTTTGGACTCAAACTTAATACTCTTTTAATAGCCATATTTAATAATCCTTTAAAATCATGTAACGGAATCCTTAAAGACTCATAATGAGGACTCTTTCAGAACTCATTGAAGTAACAATGATGCGTTTGGGTTAAAATATATTTTTAGATTAAAATTTATTGAAAATATTTTATAATTGAAATTACGCATATATCATGCTATATAAGCAAAGGCGTAGTCAGGGGGATCAGAGGGGGCAGTTGCAAATCTGAGATATTTTATATAATCGATGGCTTTGAAAGTAGTTTCTATATGTAACTCCTTTTTAATCCTTTTTAAAATGTGGTTTTTCCTTTTTCTTTGAAACTAGATATGGTAAAAAGATATTATAAAGATATGAAAGATATGGTAAAAAGAAATTTATAAGGTGTTGCACCCCCCCTAATTTTCATCCTGCCTATGCCCTTGAATATAAGTATAACCCTTTTGTGAGACTATTATGAACAATCATAATACGGTCTTATTTCGGACTTTTAAATGAGTTATTTTTATGTGAACTCATAAAACAAGTATAATATTGACTCTTTTAAGAGTCCTATTTTTGAGCAATAATTTTACAATCATATCAGAGACTCCTTTAGGAGTGTTTTTATTATGTACTCATAAAACACGTATAAAAAATACCATTTTTAGAGTCTTATTTCTGAGCAATCCTTTAACAATCATATCAAAGACTCCATTAGGAGTATATTTATTGCTTACTCATAAAAAACGCATAAGAAATACTCTTTTTAGATTAATTTTTTTTTGTTTGAGGCACTCAGAAAATGTTTGCAGGGAAACAATCGTTACATCGTTTACAATACATCCTTAAGAAAGCAGTTTAGAAACAATATCAATTTGAAACTTCCCATAAGTTTCCAAAAGATACGATGAGGAATATTTCAAAGTCACTGCCAAATGAAAGCCTTCTAATTTTTTCCAGAGGCTTACAACGTTATTCGCGGCGACCTTCTCTTCTAAGTCCTTCTCAGTAATATGCCCCACATATTCTCTATGGGTTTTAAATTCGGGAATTATGCCGCCTAGTTCAAAGTCTGTACAGAGTTCACATATTACATTGTTTCATTACTTTTATTTTTATTCACTTGGTGCGAAAAAAGTTTCTGGTGCTTAACGTCAACAATTGTCAAATTATCACATATTCTCGAAAGAGACTACAATCCTTCAGAAACTTATTCCTTCAGAAACTTATTACATTTTGTTAAAGCCAGTTTCAGAAATAAATTCCTTGCGTGACTTGGATGTCGAATTTTCGTTCCCATATCGAGGGTTATACATTTTTCCATAGTGTGAAAATAAAGTAAAAATTTTGTTACTTTAATACCATTAATCACATAATTTTTAACTGTGACATGTAATAACATCAAACCCATGAAAATATGTGTTTACCATCGAAACTCAAAAATACGCGCATACTAAGCTATCTCAAAGCAAATGCATCTCTTCCATAGCAAGAAATGATAAACGCACGACCGAGTAGAAATTTTCTCTACTCATCTCGTTAGATCGTACTTTGCTTCTACTTTAGCTGTCAACTCAGGGCTGACCTAACACATTATTGTGATTTATGTATTATTCGTCAACTTCTAGACGCACACCACTAACTGACGTGCTTTGCTCCAACTGATGGACTTTGGCCAACCATCAACCAACCCACGCATTCTAAGGTGTGAACCTCTTTTCCACCTCAAATTTCATCCTTTCATCACAACAACTATTGATGCGGTAAACCTCTAACTAGGATGCTTCGTGTGACCAATAACATGATCACCCATTTCGATTTTTGTCTTAGCAAATCTTTCGTTAAGGTGGCGTTATGAGTATATTGTGTGGGAATTTAAAGACAAGAACCAAACTTGGCAAATGAATCGGATATTTGAATTCGACTCAACAAATCACTCTAAAAATCGTGCACGGGTTCAAAAGTTGACGGAAATTTTGTAAAGTTGTGATGATAATGATATTACTTCATAGTACACAGTCCATAGCTTTTAGTTACGTGAAAGTACTTTCCACATCCTCTTTAGAAAAAAATTGATATCGTCAAAATCAATTTTTAGTCAAATGCGTTCCTTTCCAAATGAAATTACTGATGATAGAAATTCTTGTATAGTGTATAGCCCTTGCATGAATTAAATTTTAATCACTTCTAAGACCGCACATTATTTGTAGTGAACAAATTTTTATTTTCTCAAAACTTTCTTTTCCCCATTCAATTTGCAAATGAATGTGAAAATTAAGCGCAATAAATAAACAAATTTCCAAAGTAGGTTTCTATGACTTTCAGCCTCCAACGGCAGAATGACAGCCGTAAGGCGCATTGGGAAAGCTAACCACGTAGCCAGGCTTGAAATAACAAACCCTCATCAACACATAAAACAAAAAAAAAAAACACAAAAAACTGAAAAAAAAAATACCTTGTAACTCATGAAAAATTCAAAAACTGTATTATACTGTCCTATACCGGATGCGGGGGCAAGAAGAACACTTGAAAGTAACAAATGGAACTCAAACAAACACGTAAAAAGCAGGTGACGAGCGCGTGTCCATTACACGCGTTTCTGGTTTCCACCAACTTCCTATGTGTACCAAAACAATAACATATAAAACAACAACAACAACAAAATTGATTACACTGCAGTAGATGCCACCAAAAAACAAAAAACAACACAGTCAATGAAAAAACAATAACATAAAAAGCCGCCGCATATCCCAGATCCGGGTTGCGCGGATGAGTTGCCTCATCCTCTACCAAGGCCAGCCTATTGTCTTGATGATGTGACCCGCATAGGAGCAAACGCGGAAGTACAAGCCGCAATAGCCGAAGAAGTCATCGCCATCAACGTTTCACTTTTGCTGCTAAGACGCAAAGCCTCCGACTGCGATCCACTTGTAGACTTTGTGGCTTCAAAGCGGCGCAGGCAGCGATGTGCGAGCGAGTCGTCGCCGATTTCATCGCTGGTTGAGGCAACGTTTTGTCAAGTGAAGCACGTGATCTATTAAAATCACTCAAGTCGCATTCGAGTCACGTACGTTGACGAGGGCGGTCGGTGGGTAGCCTTGATGTATGTGTGAGAAATTGACTTGTGGATGCGGTTAGCTGGCTTTGGCAGCGCATTAAGGAGTGCATGTTTTGCGGGGTGTGGGTGGCTATGATCCTTGGCACACTTCAAACGCATACATACACACAAACACACACATTCACACAACTAAGAAGAAAAATAAAATTGAATTTTTAATGCGCCGCTCAGAAGGGAAATCAGCATTAATGCTAATTGTTTTTGCATTTTTTAATATTTCACGTGAAATGTAAAAAACATCTTGAAAAATTTGGACTATTTAACCCAGATATGCCCGTTGCTTAAGCATGATATGTTTAAAAATACGTTTATATTATTTTGGAAGCAAATAAGAAATAAAAACAGTGCAATTAAAAAATTATTAAAAAAAGTGGTTTTTGAAGCTGTCCTATATACTCGTATAGGACATTGGACACATGCCTGATTGGGTGTGATACGACCCAAAACATTTAACAAATAATCCTGTCACATTTTCGGCATCTTGTTAGGTTTTTTGATGACAGGCTCAATATTTTGTTTGTGAAATTACTCAATGGTCCAATCGATCATTACCCAATTGATTATTTAGGCTTAGCGATGGATTTTTCCTTTGAACTGGAAAGTTTTTATTTTGAACAATTAGAGTACTGGAGATAAAAGGCAATTGATCCATTGTTCCCCCATTATGCTTGTTGAATCTGCCAGGCATTATGTACCGCCATATCCACACAGTGTGCTATGAGTGGAAAATACCATTTCTTTCCTCTTACAGCACTGCGGTATAAGGTTATGTTCTAATCGGAACGATCGACTCCACTCATGCTCCTATTATTATAACTCACAATTCGGGGCTGTTCGACTTGAATAAATTTCTTCTTTTTTTGGGAGTACCGCTTAGCTGATTTTAGGGGATTCACTCCGATTGCATTAGAACAAAATGTAACAATACTGTTATCATTCCATTTTTTAAGAATTATATTGTTATTCATAATTTTGTTGAAATCATAACTATCACGAATAGTTTTTTTCATCTCCTTAGATTCGCGCAAAGTACTTCCAAAAATGCGGTTTTCTCTAATTGTTCCAATGCCATGCATATTCTTTTTCTCCCGATTTTCTAACAAAGCGATGGAAGAAAAAAGTTATCAAAGAACAAATTAAATGTTTGGTCCTTCCATTTGAATCGCAAGGCGTCGGCGTATTCAAGTAGGACAGTTGTTCCAACACCCAGGTCCATGTAAGTTTTACTGATATTTGTAGAACTAGCTTGGTAAGGCTCGAACCAGTTTATGTAACCTTGTTGAGTCATACCCACCCATAGTTTGCAACCATATCTACCTGTGTATTGAACCATGACTTCATATACGCTGTGTTCCACTTCAACATAAGCATTTTCCTTAAACTTTTTATTCAAATGCGTGAAGAGTGGCCTGAATTTGTCGAACTTATCAGAGGGATCTAGGAAGTTGCTATCTTGGCAATGAATATTGGACAAAATAAACTTAAATTTGTTTCTCGCTATCGCTTTGGAAACTAGTTCATTATTAGAGTCTTTCGAGCGTTCCCAATACATTCTTCTTATAGGAACGAATCCACTTAGCAAAACCACTCCAAGAAAGCATTTCATTTCGGCTATATTCACACGTAAGTGTAATGCGTTTCTATTCTTTTGTGATGCTTACCGATTTGTCTCATCCGTAATTTTTTCTACTAGCTCATCATCGAATATAGAGCAAAAAAGATAAGTAGGATTACGCTCATCTATGTCAAAGCCATCCTCAGGTTTTTCTAAAATAGCATCATTGGTGGACAAGTCTGTCTTCACATAGTGATATTTTTTTATTTTTCTTTAATTTCTTCGTGTTTTTAGACGAGTTTTCTCTAATCTCACAGAGAGGGATATCATCCTTTGTTTCCCAATCACTATCAAAATTGATTTTGTGTGCAATTTCCACCTCATTTTGCATTAGCGAAGCCAGTACATTATTTATATCGACGTAGTCTTCATCGCCATGTGGCGTCCGTGGCGTAGTTGGTTAAAGTGCGTGGCCGCTATATCAAAAAACCTGGAGATCCAGGTTCGAACCCCAGCAGCGACAGAAAATTATTTGAATTAAAATAATTTTTCTGTACGGCCTCCACCTCTCTGCAGACAATGGCAAACCTCAGAGAGTAATCAAATTGCCATGTAAAGCTTCTTGAGAATAAGAACATTCCGTTCATCGCCGTTCGGAGTCGGCGTTAAGCATGTAGGTCCATTTCTCGGTCAATTGTGTACAAACTTAATAACACGCACAACACAATTAATCATAAGAAGCTAGGTCAAAGTCCTTTCAAGGGCTGATATGGCCAGTTATATATACTAGTATCACCTTTGGCCGAGATTCGACCATTTAAAAATTGATTTTTTTTATTTTATTTTTATTCACTCATATGCAAACGTAACCGAACTCTTACAGCACCAAACGCACCACCAGCAGGAAATCACAAAACAGTAACTCAATTCTGATTTTCCATGTTCTGTGATTTTTACTTTAAAAGCTATTCAATATCAAAAATGTGTCTTATATATGCGGAGCCACACCCCTTTGTCCAATGCCCGTCACAGTAAAGTTTTGAGGTCGAATTGCCCACCATAGATATTCGGTGCACTCCTTTTCCCTACTCTTATTGATTTAAAAAAAATTATCAAAATTGGTTGAGAAACACGGCAGAAAATGTTTCTTAACTGTTCTGCGTACACGTATTTATATATAGATATATAATAATAATATGTATAATATATAAAGTAGATAAGGAAATGGCTTAAAACATATATTTGTTTATATAACTTTGGAGTGGTTTGAAATATTTGAAAAATTATTTCACAGAAATTATTATTGTTAGCTGTAAAACTTTATAAAAAATACAAAAATAACATTTTGCAAAATGTAATTTTCATCAAAAAAATCATAGGGGGTAGCTCATGATTTTCGATGATAGAAACACTTAATTAAATTATGTGTCAAAATGAAGCAATTTTTGCAAATAATTGATGTGGTATATGAAAGAGTGTGAGAGAAGAAAATAGAAAAACAAAAATAAAATTACAAAAAAAGAATGTCTGGTCTAATTTTTGAGTAAAAATTGAATATTTTAGAGTTTTTTTGAAAACAACACAAGAAATTGAGTTAGTGAGATAACGGTAAATGTTTTCTTATTTCTCAAAAGTTATTTAATTAAACTTTCAGACAAAGAAAATTTACAGCAAATCGATTGAAAAATGGCTGAGATATTTGCATGCAAAATCAAAATTTGAAATATCAATTGTTTTTTTCTCATTCTGAGGTAATGCTTTAAGAAATGCATTGCATGGAAAAAATCTACAGGTTTCGAAATATAGCAATACTTTTGATGTCATAATAACGGGAATTTTTTTTAACATACTATTCGTGAAAAATATTAGCAAAAAAGTTTTCGTATACCGTTATTTTTCTCAACCAACGAGTTTCCATACAAAAAACGTTGTACTGAAAAAATCTATAGTTTTCGAGACATCACAATAATTTTGATGTCAAAGTAACGCAAATTTTTCAAAATTAACTATTTGTAAGCAAGTTAACCATCACAATATATATTGATACTTGTTACATGAAAAAGTGCTTATTGTAGGGTAACCGTAAACGATGGTGAAAAATATAAAATTTTTTTTTGCACATCTTATGAATGTCTAAATTTCTCTCTTATATCATATTTTTCCATCTCTTATAGTTTAGCTTTTATTTAATAAATGCTATTTTTCCGCTCATATTTGAGGTCAAAGGTCACCAATCGTATATTCAATCATATTGTCCAGCCAGACCTTTCATCTGATACCACATTCTTCATTCTACCTCTTCCCAGTTCTGAGATCCCTAACTAAAATTAATATAAACTTTCAACGTAAATATTTCTGGTCAAAGGTCATCAATTTAAAATCTAACATAATTCGGCACATCTATGGTGCAGTACCTTTCTAATGATATACGTTTCATTGTCCTTATTCTAAGATAAATATTGAAAAAGTGTACGACAACATTCGATGTTTGCGTATTAATATATAAGATATATAGTCTTCATCGCCAGAATCTTCGTCTGTGATGTCTCCACATGCAGTATTGTGTGGGAATACAGTTATTGTATATGTAGAAAACCTTTTACTACCATTTTAAAAGGCCTTTTACTACCATTTTAAATATACTTAAAGTCTCTTTTGAATAAACCATTGGCGAGGTAAGACCAAAAAACCAAAAAGTTTAGTCCTTTCAATTATTCTTACTCCAATCTTATTTTCTGTTCATAATATTCTGTGTCTCAAAACCGCCTCTGGCTTATTTTTTGAGACCTGGAGTTCCACAAGCGATTGTAATATTGGGAGAATTTCTTTTAAGTTTCCGCAACTCTACAGTTATATTATTCACATCTATGTCCTCATCCTCTATCAACGCCAAAGCTTCATGCAGAGAAAATCCCGTATGGAAAATACATAGCAAATTATATTCCCAATGTCCTTCACATAGGTCACCAATATCGTTATGCGCAAAAAACTTACGGAACAAGGATTAAATAGCTTGAACCACCAATACTAAATCTAGTAGTATCATAAGATTCAAGTATTGACTGTTGAACGAGTCTCGCTAAATAGAAAACTTGAAATTTTGAGTGCAGATTTAGAACTGTCTTAATTGTTTTGAATTTGTTATTTTAAAGTTTGACTTTAGGCCTTTAATTTTCGATTTTAGGCCTTTCATTTTCAAAGAGTTTGATTTTGAAGAACGTAGTCAAGGGGGGTATTATTGTTAAATTCCCTCCACCCCATTGGATCGAAAAGGAAACAAAAATCCATACAAATCGAATTATTAAATGAAACTGCGCGATTTGACAACATATTTTCCGTATGAAATCCCCCAAAGGAAAATTTTGGCTACGGCCCTGCACAGAACCTAAACAGATACCGAAAAATAAACGCACTTGCACGAGTCATAAATATCTGTTTAGTTAAACAAATATAGATACATATGCATATATTTTCCTCATATTAATATGATTTTATATAGGTATTTTAACTAAATTTGTTGCAATGAATACCAAGCAAACAATAATAATTTAAGTTTAATAGTTACAGCCACATAATGGCCGCACATTATGATTCTTTGTAAAGCTTCGAAATTAAAACATTGAACATTGAAACTACGTAAGTAATTTCATAATTTTTTCTGTTGAAAAATGTATTGAAAATATTTATAAAATTTTGAAATATTATATAAAAATTTAAATTTATACCTTCTCACAAACAGCTATGCAGTGCACAGAACGTCACTGACTATCGGGTATGGACACCACTCAGTCTGAGAAACAAGGCATTCTCCAGGAAAAACGGACGTTAGTTCTCTAACATTTTATCTACTTGACCTCCATTGGATTTCACCTTTTTTTCCATTTTAGTACATTAGTTATCCAATCTTTTCCCAGTGAGATCTTCATTTATTCTCAAGGTTGATATCGTTTTGAGTTCCAATTTGATACTCCATTTTAGAACAATGGTTTTCCAACATTTTTTCAGTTTTTTTCCACTTTTTTCAACTAATGTTTGTAGGATTCAATTAGAAAATTATTAAAACTGTCTGAAATAAATTTTTTTTTCTTTTATTTACAGTGTCGGACAAAACAATAACAACACCCTTAATCATAAAATATTTGAAGTTTCCTTTTTATGAAACTGTTTCGTCGGAAATTTCTTTTAGAGAAAAAATAGTATGTTATATACAAACCAAAAAATAGGTGGCAGCTCCACAGCTTCATGTGGCATTTCCATTCGACACAGAAAATGTCAAAGCGAAGTGCGCGAAGGTGGACAATAAATAAGAACAGCAGAAGAAAACGTTCTTTTATCAATAGTTTTTTTATTATTTGTACTGGTAAGTACTAAAATATTACAAGTACGATTAGTTTGAAAGATTTAATTAAAATTGATCTGAAATTCTGCAGCGGAATGGGACGAACAAAGCATTGCAGCACAGAGGAGCGTGATTTAATAAACAGACTGCGAGATGAGGGACAAAGTATACGAAAAATAGCTAAAACTATTGGCAGATCTTCGACACTTGTCTAACGAGCCTTATTACCTCAAAAAGTTCGTTGCAAAGGAGGTAGGCCCCGCAAAACTACAAGCAAAGATGAAGATCGAATAAAACTGTTGGCGGCACGTAATCTATTCAAGTCAGCTGCTGCAATTAGAGAGGAGACAGGTGTCCAAATTTGTGCTCGGCCTGTAAGGAGATGTTTAGTGAAAAGAAAACTTTATGGAAGAACAGTTCGGAAAGAACCAATGCTGACACAGAGACATCGAAAGTGTCGCATCGAGTTTGCTAAAGCGCACATTGAGTGGGACGGTCAAATAAAAATAAAAAAAAGTGGCGTAACGTGTTATGGACAGATGACAGCAAAGTAAAATCTAGTTGGAAGTGATGGAAAACGTTGGGTTAGGCGTCCGAAAAGTGCAGAGTTCAACCCGAAATATACACTGAAGACCTTTAAACACGGGGAAGTATTATGGTATGGAGATGCTTCTCCTGGTATGGTGTGGGACCTCTGTATTGGATAAAATAAACTATGGACAGGTTTCTCTACGTCCACATCCTTGCGGAGATGATGCTTCCTTTTACAGAGTGGGAGATGCTTCTAAAATGACAGCTGCAACAGGATAACGACACGAATTACACCTCAATCCTTGCGCGGAAATGGCTTTTGGAAAAGGGGATTGATGTTATGACCTGGCCTTCTCAATCTCCCGACCTCAATCCCATTGAGAACTTGTGGAGCATAGTTAAAGAGAAAATTGAAAGTGTCAGATCCACAAGCAAATATAATTTATGGGAAAATATCCAACGAGCCTGGTATTCTATACCCCAGGCTACTTGTGCATCTCTAGTGGACTCAATGCCCAAAAGGTGCAAAGATGTTTTGAAAAACAAAGGCTAATCCACGAAATATTAGCATTGAAGAACTATTTAAGATGCCGCCTAAATTTTTTTCAATTATTTTATAGTGTTCTTATTTTTTTGTCCCTTTTAAAAGTGACCTTGTGTATATTTTTCTTCCTTTTTTGTTCTTATACTGAAATATACTTTGTTTTGTTTTTAGAAAAAATGAGCAATATTAATAAATAAATAAAAGTAAAAACTCATTGATTTTTTCGTCATTTTAAACACATACTTTTTTATGTTCTAAATGTCAGAACAAGCTGTTCTAATTGATTTGTCTGGCACTGTATTTTTATTCTAATTTTTTACACATAGATAATATACCAAATAATGAAGTTCTGAAAAATACTTAAATAAAATTCAAAATGCAAATTAAGTTACCTCATTTTGAAGCAATATAATAGGGGTATTCACGATTCAGTGCACTTGCCAGTGTAGTTGAGGACTTAAAGATTTGTGATCCAGCAGCAGTGATAGTACCAGAACCAGCAGAAGAATTAGCAAAATCACCAACAGTAAGTTCGCTGCCTCCTTCACTGCCTCATTCGCTATCTCCTTCTCTGCCTCCTTCGCTGCCTCCTTGAACCTCAAGCAACTCCAACAGCTGCCTCACTTACTCATTTTTTTCGAATTTTGTTTACATGTTTTTCATGGTGAACTATGTCTCAAAAGTACTAAAATTACGGTGTTGACAAAAAATGTATCGTTTGAGTATCTACACTTAGAGAATAATATTGGATATCAGACCGATAACTTTGCATTTTCTCCAGCTTTGGAAAACAAAAGTACTAAAATTACGGCGTTTTCAAAAAATTTTTTGTTTGAGTAAATTTAGAGAAAAATGATGGATATCAGACCGAAAACTTAGATATTCTCCATCATTGCAAAAAAAGCAGAAGAATTTAACTGAATATCTCACCGAGAAACTTCGATTTTCTCTGACATCGGAGAAAATCAGTTTTTGTGCTTATTGGGTGCTTTGTTGTTGCGTTCTGCGTTGCTACATAAGCATGTGCTCTCAATGCTCCGTAGCTTGCTCCGTGCCCATAGCCGATCACTGATTATTAATTATATACGAGATGAATCCTTAAAGACAGGCATGGCTCCTCAAATATCGATGACCTTACACAATACCTTGCACAATAATTGGTTATGAGAGATGGTATGCTGCGACTACACACCAGCAAGAGAGCGCAAACATAATTGAACGAAATTTCCCTCTATAAGAAATAGAAACGCTTACAAAAAAAAAAACAAAAAAAAAACAAAACAAAAAAAGAACACACCAGAGTGGAACCAAATACAAGACAATGACGCTTCAAATCGTTTCTATAATAATTTTTACGATTTCATTTCCAATGTTTTCTCTTTGAGAGTTGGAACTGTTTGGGGATATTAAGCGTTGACCTTAACATAACATCAAAAGAAGAAGTCTAACGGTGTTAAATTCCAAGATTTTCGTGGCCAATCGGTGTCTCCTAAACACGAACTTCCAATTACTCGATTGTTCCGTGACTTGTTTGGCAAGTAGCGCCATCCCGTTGAAAGAAGAGGCCATCTGTGTCCAGTAAACCATATCGAATAAAAAAGTACGACGCACACCATCTTATCTAAAGCATTTTTGAAAAAAAACTTTGAAAAAAAAGAGTATTCCTCAGGTCAACTTAGACATCATTTCATCTGAAAAAGAAATTCTCTTTACTAGTTGCCTCTCTGACTCTGGACTCTTTCAGTTAAGTGGAGTAACTGACTATATGGGTAGACAACTAGACCTTGTATTTTCATCAGAAGTTGAAAATTGTGCAGTTTCTGCTAGCAACCATCTACTCTCAACACTGGGCCAGTACCATCTACCGCTTTCAATTACCTTTTCCTACAATAATACTAACAAAAACACACACTCCGAGCACTTGTATGTACAGTTTTAACTTTCGGAAAACCGATTTTGAAAAACTAGAATCACTTCTTGGTAGAATTGACTTCCCTCACATTTTTAAAAGTGCTAATGAAGATATCGATAATGCTGTTGGCCTTTTCTATGGCATAATCTTTAACTGTTTCACACAATCTGTTCCTTTTACTAGGAGCTTTTCGTCTTTCTTTTCAGGGTCTAGCTTTTCGTCTTCGCCTCCCTGGTATAATAAAGAGCTTTGTTCGCTTCGGAATAAGAGAAACAAACTTTGGCGTACATATTTAATATCTAGGTCTTCTGCTGATTTCACGAGTTACCTTAATGTTTACAACCATTTTTCTTATCTCTGTGATCATCTTTATGACTCCTATCTAGTCCATATCCAAACCAAACTTATCACTGATCCAAAAAAGTTCTACCAGTTTATTAATATCAAGAGAAAATCAGACAATTACCCGCCAACCCTAAAATTTTTCAGACAAATCTTCGAAGGACCCTGAAATAATTGCAAATCTTTTTGCAAGTTTTTTTAGTCAGTCATTTACCCGTCATAATGATGAACTGGACTCTGAATATTTCTCTTATTTAAGATATTGTGCCTAAACGTCTTTAACCTCGGTTAATATTACACTTGCCAATGGGAACGAAAAGTTACGAAATTTAAAGGACGATTACTCTCCTGGACCCGATGGGTTGCCTGCTATTATTTTAAAAAAACTCTGAAACACTTTAGCTCATCCTCTTTTAGCTATTTTCCAGCTCTCTATCTCTCGATCAATTTTTCCTAAGTTTTGGAAGGATTCATACATTATACCTCTGCACAAAAAAGGGCCAAAAAATTATATCACAAACTATAGACCCATCGCTAAACTATCATGTACACCCAAAATATTTGAAAGTATACTCTACGAAATTATGTTTTTCCACTGCAAGTCTATCTTCTCCCCTAACCAACATGGCTTTTTTACGGGGGAAGATCCACTACTACCAACCTCACAGAATTCGTTTCGAATACCCTATGTTCTCTAGAAAGTGGTTATGAAGTTGACGTTGTATCGACTGACTTCAGCAAAGCATTCGACAAAATCTCGCACACTGTCATCCTTCTGAAGCTAAAAGCTTTCGGCTTTCAACCCACATTTATTGCTTGGATTAAATCTTACCTCGAAGAACGCCGATATAATGTCATTTTTAGGTTTTCCAAATCCGAGTTTTTTACAGCTACTTCTGGTGTCCCTCAAGGCAGCCACCTTGGTCCTCTGCTATTCGTCTTAACAACAACCGATGTCGATGATGCCATCAAATTCTCTAATCTTTCTGTTTATGCTGACGACATGAAAATCTATCGACGCCTACATACTAATACTGATTCTTGCCGTCTTCAAGATGACCTAATCAGTTTTTCTTCTTGGTGCCAAAAAAACTTCCTGGAACTCAATATCAGTAAATGTCAAGCTATCACATACTCGCGGAAGAGACTCTAATCTCCATCACGAATTTATTACATATTAGGTGAGCCGGTTCCCTTAGTAAGTTCTTTGCGAGACTTGGATATAATTTGCTATAAAGAGCTTAATTTTCGATCCCATATCGATAATATCATTAGTAGAGCCAACTCTACTCTTGGTTTTGTGAAACATTCGTCCAGGGAGTTCTCCAACCCATATGTTACAAAATCCCTCTACTTAACCTTTGTGAGGTCCATACTCGAATATGCAAGCCAAGTTTGGTCACCGGTCTATGCTTCTCATTCGTTGTGTATTGAAGCTGTACAACGAAGATTTGCTCGATTTGCTTTACGAGGCCTCCCTGGTTCCGATAGCTTAAATTTACCTCCTTATGCTGATCGTTTGATGTTGATTAACATGCAAACTCTTGAAAAACGCAGGGTAGTTGCTGATGTCCTTTTCATTTATCAACTACTAGATGGCACCATTAATTGTCCTACACTGCTTGATATCCCTTTATACCAACCCACGCAACCTAAGGTCTGTACCTCTCTTCCATCTCAACTTTCGTCGCACCGTCTATGGTTGTGGTGAACCTATAACTAGGATGCTTCGTCTAAGCAATAACATGGTAAATGAATTCGACTTCCATCTCAGTAGATCCGAGCACCGTAATATCCTTCTTAGCTCCAACCCCACTTCCTCCCTCTGAAACAAATTTTTTCATATGTCTTGTGGGCAGACTGTAGCCCACATAGTAGACTGTAGCCCACATAGTATTATATGTAATATCCCAACCCTAAAAAAAAAAACAAAAAAAAAAAAAAAAGTCCTAGCATTAAGAAATAAATGTCTAATTATAAGTTTAAGTTCTTAAGTATTCATTGCTTGATTTAAGCTTACCTTACCAAAACCACCTCCATACCATTGTCTTGATGCCCAATAGAACCACGTATACTGAGATAATTCGTTCTGCAGTCGTTTAGTTAAATTGTGGAAGAATCTCCACGCGAGCATGTTCCCCGGCAGATTTGAGCTGTGTGAATTAAAAAGAAATGTTTCCCGATACTACTCCATATTTCCAGCCTCCAACTAACTATAACCGGCTTATCATCATAAAGGGGGGGGGGGGGCATTCCCTGGACAATGATTTAGTCTAAAACAAAAACAAATTGTTGGTTAAAACTAACAAAAAATGTGTTTGACTCCTTTAACCCTCTTCGATTTCGGACAACCTCACAAACAAAACCAACAACACCAAAACAAAAATAACAACATTTTAAAAAGCAGTAAAAAAACAGCAAAAAACAGCACTTCCGGCTAGGAGGCATTCATTGAAGTTAAACACTGAAAATTACATAAACAATGCCGCCCACTTCATAAAGGCGCTGCCAAAAAAACAAGCAACAAGCAGCAACAACAAAAAAACGAATCCACCTTCAACAACAGACATCAGACATCATACACCTGCACCATTCATTCAATCAATCAATCAATCAATCAATCAATCAATCAATCGATCAGTCAATGCATGATTCGCGCCCCTTATACACTGCATCGAAATAACCAACCAACTGCCAATTTGAATCACCACCCACAGTGGGCTAAATACACGCAGCTGCAACAACATTTGTTGCAAGTGAGCGCATTGTTTTTAAAATGTGTTGCAAAAATAGCAACAAAAACAAATTAAAAAAAAAAAACAATAAAGGCATTATTTCAAAGTGCTATAAATTAATATTGACAGTGGCGTGCGCAAAAGTTGGCCCACCTCGAGTCGAACAGTCATCAGCTTGCTAGTTGAGAGCGTCACCATCAACAACAGAACTTTTGAGCCTGTCGAATTGAAATCAATTGAATTTTCTGCATATTTAAAATGAAATAAAAATAAAAATGAAAATAAAATTAAAATAAAAACAATACACAACGAATGCAACGAATTCAAACAATTCGATCGAGTTCGATACATTTAATTGATGTTCGAAAATGGCGTGCAGTGGGCAACGTTTTGGCATGCAGCGTGCCACAATCATTGAGTTCGGCCACTTATGTCAGCAAATGGATTAAGTGCGCACGATTGTTTGTCGTTTGATGTTGTTGTTGTTGTTGTATTTTGCCCAATTGACACTTAACGACGACAGTTGAACAAATAATCGACAGCAGCAACAATAACAAGCAAGTGTTTGTTGTTGCTGCTTTAGTTGTTGGTGTCGCTGTTGTTATTGTTGTTGTTTTTGTTGTTGTCATTGGTGGTGTTGGCGTTGTCAAAGAGTTTAACTAACATTTTCATTACATTTATTTAATTTTATTGTTGATTTTTGCTCACATTTGCACACGCTGCAACAAGAAGCTTTTTCAGCTCAAGCCTATAAATAAACATACACACATACCCACACATTAATATGTTCTTTTGGCAGTATGTGTCAGTTTAGCCAATTTGTTATGCTTTGTTCGTTAATCTTTGGTAGCCTTTTTTATCGTTGCCTGTGGGCGTGTTTATTTTAGTGTGCAATAAATTTGGTAATAATGTAAGTATTGGTGAATTTTACTACACGCAAAGACAAGAAACATTTATCGCCAGTTTGCCTCAAACGAACTTCGTTTGTCGTGCTTGAAATTGTTATTTGCAAACGTTTCAACAGTTGTCATAATAACAGTTTAGTTGCGAGAAACGGGTCATATAGTTGCAGGAAATTAATTTCGTTTGTCATAAACGCGAGTGATTTTTAAATTGCAGCAATTGAAAACTTCGTTTTTCCCAACTGAAAATATTGTTTATTTTTCCATTCGTTGTATAAACATAACGCTTATAGTTTAAAGTTACTTTTTGGAGAAATTGTTACTATTTATATAAGGAAACTGGTAGTTTGCTTAATACGCGGACGGAGATAGCAACGGAGGTGCAATCCATAAGAAGACGCTCGGACATAATGAGAAAGATTATTAATATAATAAATAATAATGACCGAAATAGCTTGCGGTATATATATATAAGATATATTTTTCAGTTGTGACAACTGAATATTCGTTTGCGGCAAATACAGTTCACAAACGAAGTATAGTTGGTGAATTTTTCAGTTGTGGTAAACGAAAAATTTCTTTGCGTGTACGTTTCAATATACGTAACAACGTTACGTTTTACTTCGTATGTTTGCAAAAGAAAAAGCTAAGTATACAATTTTCCAAAATGCATCTGCGTTGCATTTAATTGTTACTCGCTAATTATAGGAGCTTTTTCAGAAGCAAAGGCAAAAACAAAATCAAAAGCAAGAGCGAAAGAGAAAGCAAAAGCAAAATCAAAACCAAAAGTAAAAGTAAAAGAAAAAGTAAAAGCAAAAGCAAAAGCAAAAGCGAAAGCAAAAGCAAAATTAAAACAAAGCAAAAGCAAAAGCAGAAGCAAAAGCATAAGCATAAGCAACAGCAAAAGTAAAAGCAAAAGCAAAAGCAAAAGCAAAAGCAAAAGCAAAAGCAAAAGCAAAAGCTAAAGCAAAAGCGAAAGCATAAGCAAAAGGAGAAGCAAAGGTTTAAGCAAAAGCAAAAGCAGAAGCAAAATCAAAAGCAAAAGCAAAAGCAAAAGCAAAAGGAAAAGCAAAAGCAAAAGCAAAAGCAATAGCAAAAGCAAAAGCAAAAGCAAAAGCAGAAGCAAAATCAAAAGCAAAAGCAAAAGCAAAAGGAAAAGCAAAAGCAAAAGCGAAAGCATAAGCAAAAGGAGAAGCAAAGGTTTAAGCAAAAAGCAAAAGCAAAAGCAGAAGCAAAATCAAAAGCAAAAGCAAAAGCAAAAGGAAAATCAAAAGCAAAAGCAGAAGCAGAATCAAAAGCAAAAGCAAAATTAAGAGCAAAAGCATAAGCAAAAGCAAAAGCAAAAGCAAAAGCAAAAGCAAAAGCAAAAGCAAAAGCAAAAGCAGAAGCAAAATCAAAAGCAAAAGCAAAAGCAAAAACAAAAGCAAAAGCAAAAGCAAAAGCAAAAGCAAAAGCAAAAGCAAAAGCAAAAGCAAAAGCAAAAGCAAAAACAAAAGCAAAAGCAAAAGCAAAAGCGAAAGCAAAAGCAAAATCAAAACAAAACAAAAGCAAAAGCAGAAGCAAAAGCATAAGCCTTGATTCGAAATAGGTGTTATATTAGTGGTAAGGAAAGGGGGAATTAAGTAAAAGTTGTGGAGGATGTTCTAAACGAGATTCAAAGCCTCATTCAAGTAAGTGAATTTGAATCTGAGACCTCAGCAAATTCAAGTAACTAAGCGATCTTCACCATAAATTTTCTCAATAACCAAAATAACTTTTAAGTGAGGAATTCTTAATTTCATTTGAATAGAAATGAGAAAAGATATTAGGAAAGTTTAAGCCCGAGATTCGAACCTGCGACACCTGGCACGGTATTCAAGCACGCTATCACTCGACTTTTTTTTTTTTTCTTTAGATTGAACCAAGGATTTCAGGTGGAATACCTATTCAGTCAAGTCTGCCTTGGTTTGAAATGGGGTGATAGATTAGTGGGAAGGAAAGGGCAATCAAGTGGAACATGTGTAGGATGTTCTAAGAGTGGTGGGAAGCCACAGCAACATGTGAATTTGAATCAGAGGCAAGTGTTATGCCTTTACCTCAGTCAATTCAAGTTATAAGGCAATCTCATCCACAACTACTACTACTTCAAGTCGTAAATATTGATGAGTTTTCAAATTTGATTGATTAGAAATGAGGATATCTAATTGCAAATGGGAAAGTTTAAGGCGTAGGACCATGGCCTGACCGAGAATCGAACCCGGGACCTCTGGGGTAGCAGTCGAACACGCTACCTACTCGACTACCGAGGCCGCCACTGGTTTATCGCAAGTTTGCCGCAAATGAACTTCATTTGTCGTGCTTGAAATCGTTATTTGCAAATGTTTCAATAGTTGTCATAAAAAAAATTCAGTTGCGAGAAATGCGTCATTTAGTTGCAGGAAATTGATTTTTTATTGTCATAATCGAAAAATTTATTTTTTCCAACTTAAAACTTCGTTTGTTTTTCCCTTCGTTGTATAAACACAACGCTTATAGTTCAGAGTTACTTTTTGGACAAATTGTTACTATATGAGGAAAACGGTAATTTGATTAGTACGCATACGGCGATGGCAACAAAGGTTCGATGAGTGCAATCCATAAGAAGACGGACGGACATAGGGAGAAAGATAATTGGTATAATAAATAATATTGACCGAAATAGCTTGCGATATACATATATGAATAAGGTATATTTTTAAGTTGATGGCAACTGAATATTCGTTTGTGGCAAATATAACTCGCAAACGAAGTGCAGTTGGTGAATTTTTCAGTTGCGGTAAACGAAAAATTTCTTTGCGTGTAGGACAAAATTAGGAAATTAGGTTAGGAAAAGGATTGCGACAGCAAAAAGGGGAAAGAAATAGAAGAAGGATATGGACTTATGTACCACCAGACTAATGGCAAAGATTGGGACAATGACAGTGCCAAGAAGTGGGACAATGATTAAGAAAGCGTTTCGATTAATTTGGAAAGCCTACAATTTGGATGTGGATTGCAAAAAATCTTTGGACAAGGAGTATGGCAAGTATTAGAGCAAATATAAAAGTAGGAATAAATATAAGGACAAGTATAAGAACAACGGTAAGGACATGAACACAAGAATAAGCTAAAAACCTGTGCATATATTGAAGAAAAGTCTAATGACAAAGATTGGGGCACAGAATGAGACCAAACGTGGGACTAGGATTCAGGAAGCTATTCTGTTAAAGATAAGGTAAAAAATTGTGACAGATATTGGGTCAAATATAAAAAGAAGGATAGGGATAAGTTTAGAAGAAACGGAAGAGATGGGCAAAAGAATAAGGGCAAGGATAATGAAATGCTGGCACTTCGAAACCTGTAAACTTCAAGTGTAAATATTTAGGACAAAACTTCTTAACAAAAATAGGGACAAAGACTAGAAAAGAAGCTAGACAATGATTTGGAAAGCGATTTAATTAAAGAAAATATTGGAAATTTGAACATGGATTAATAAAGACTTTGGACAAAGAGAATGACAAGTACTGGGTGTAAACATAAGAATAAGAATAAAGATAAGGATAAGGATAAGGATAAGGATAAGGATAAGGATAAGGATAAGGATAAGGATAAGGATAAGGATAAGGATAAGGATAAGGATAAGGATAAGGATAAGGATAAGGATAAGGATAAGGATAAGGATAAGGATAAGGATAAGGATAAGGATAAGGATAAGGATAAGGATAAGGATAAGGATAAGGATAAGGATAAGGATAAGGATAAGGATAAGGATAAGGATAAGGATAAGGATAAGGATAAGGATAAGGATAAGGATAAGGATAAGGATAAGGATAAGGATAAGGATAAGGATAAGGATAAGGATAAGGATAAGGATAAGGATAAGGATAAGGATAAGGATAAGGATAAGGATAAGGATAAGGATAAGGATAAGCATAAGGATAAGGATAAGGATAAGGATAAGAATAAGGAGAAAGATAAGGAAAAGGACAAGTTTAGGATCAACGGAAAAAATAGAGAATATATTTCTTTTTATTCCTTGATAACAATATTATATTTATAACTTTATTATCTTTTTTTTTTAATTTTTTAATTGCGATAATGTACCGCCATGTTACACACAAATGGATGAACTGCTTCTATTCTTGGAGGGTCAAAGTTAAGAACAAATTTTCAAAAAACAAAAAAGAAAAAAAGAGATTTTGTATATTTTTAAAAAATTCTTTAGCTTTAAAACTTTGAAAATATTATTCGGTACCACGGCCACTTTTAAGGTCAATGAATTATCTAAAAACTAATCGTATCACAGAATAATTTATCTGCTGCAAAAATAGTTTTAAACAACTTTTAACCCTGAGAGATTTTATAGTTTTTACTTTTAATTCGAGGAAAATCCAACTAATTCAAAAGATTTTCGAGTCATTAGCGGTGTATAAAGGATTAACCACCATTCCGCTCAAATGACGAAGGGTGCATGCTTAATGTTGAAAATGACGCAGTGATTGACGGAAGTGCGTGCTTTAAAACCGATCGGAGTGATTAATAAAAAAAAAACAGGCACACAATTTGCTCCAAAAGAACTTCTCATAGCTAAGTGTTTAATTTTTGGTATTTTAAACGTTGCACTCTCCTGCTTGCACTCGAGCAGGTCGATCATCTCGCTCTCACTTAATCCATCTGAACATGTTAGGGCTGCGACGCACTTACTTCTCGCAACGTTGATTCTTCCCATTTGTTGCAAATCGCATGGGATATATTTTTTGTGTATTTCGTTTTTTTATTGTTGTTGTTTATATGAATAGCAACGTGAAACGAGCGGAAACGAGTGCGCGTTTGTTATTCGCATAATCCACGACGTCATTCCTGATGATCTGCTTTGTTATGATTTGAAGTATTAATTCCCACAGCTACAAACGATGGTGCAAAAACCAATGCCACAGTGCCAGAGAGAGAAAGTGAGTGTGTGTGACAGAAAGAGAGAGAGAGAGAAGTCGAAAAAGTGCAAGTGTGAAAGAAACAAGCACGCAATTGCTGTAATAACAGCAAAACCCAAAATGGGAAAAATCGTAAGAAAGACCATTGGTCATGTCAGCTTAAGCGGATCCCCTCCATTAGGCACACTTCAAAACGTGCTGATGTTATTGTGCTGCTCACAACTCGGTGCTTGGTTACAAGGATGTAAAAGGATTAATTCGCTTTTTTTATTTCGTTTTGTTTTTTTCTTTCGGTTTTGTCTAATTTTTATTTTTCGTGCTGTTGTTGTTGTTACCTTGCACATGAGACTCGGAATTGAAAGCGAGAAGGAAATTACAAAAGAAAAAATATTAAATGCTGCAAACATTGTGAAAAATCGTCAGATTTGTTCACCCCAAAAATTAAGGATCAATTTCAGGATTAAGTAAGGACAACAGCAGTGCACTTACGCTACAAAAGCGCTAACGTTGACTTAGGCCGAATTCATCCCCTTTGATTTGTGACGCATTCGAATTCGGCAAAAACGGAACGCAACACATCAAATATTGCCTCATTTATGGTGTTTTTTTTTATAGTTCTATCCATGCATCCAGTCAGTGGGATTCAGTCAGTTTTTCATTCACTCAAGCCGTCTGTTGTGTTGTTTTTTTTTTTTTTTTTTTGTTTGCTTCTTTTATAATGATGGCATGATTTAGAAAAGAAAAGCAGAAAAAAAAGAAACCATTATTTTCAGAAATCGAAAATAAATATGAAAATCCTGCAGAAGAGCTCCCAGGTGTATAGAGCACACAATAAATCGTACAAAGGTTGTTGTTGCCATGGCAGGAGTAGAGTATAAAGCTCCCTTAGAATAACGCATATGTTGTTTGCTACATTATGATGAAATTGTATGGGTTGTTTTATTTATGGCCGCATTTATTAGTAGTAAAAAATTTTTATATTGAGCGATATTGTGTTTTATTAAAATAAATGTTAGCAAGTTGGAAAACTATAAGCGTTGAGGGTCGAGCAATTTATAGTTTTGAAACACAAAATAGTTACTGAAGCAAAGATATTCGAATCCAGAGCCAGAGCACACTAAATTAAAGATCGGCATCTCTAGAAAAAATATCATGTTTATGTATTTTCCATAAGGTATGAAAATCATTCCTAGAAGTGCTACACTCTAACAAATATCCATGGGAAATCTACCAGAGTTAAAGCATTCTAAACTAATATTGTGACCATACGACCTAAAGAGATCCAAAGAATGCTTGAAGATAACAAATAATGATCTAAGATTCATCACATGTCACTGTAAGTTAAACTATCACAACTATCACCTTAGTAGATTTTGCATGGAGAGAGATGAATCTGCGATGAACATCCTAGGACAGTGTCTCGCACTTGTTCAAATGCGACACAAAAATCTGAGCTACCACATAACACCAGATAACTCTTTAAAATCAAGAGATTTGGGACATATAAAGGATTTTCCATTAAGGACTTGATATCTGTTTTTTTAAATTAAGCGCAAACCAGTTGAGATAATTCAAATACTTTATTATCGGCTTGAAGTACATTCAAAATTTTTATGAATGGAACTCGACTTCGTTCATTTGGCCACCGTGGGCACGTATGCAGCGGTCTATTCGTTGGACCCAATTTTCGATTACTCGGCCACACATTTCGGCCGAAACGGCGTTCGTTTCGCATTCAATGTTGCTCTGAACTCTTCCAACGTCGTCGGCTTGTTGGCACAGACCAATGATTTGACGTAGCCCCAAAGAAAATAGTCTAGAGGCGTTAAATCGCACGAACGAGGCGGACAATCGACTGGACCATTTCTTGAGATAACACGCTCATCAAACTTACTCTTCAATAAATCAATTGTAACGTGTGCTGTGTGGCTTGTGGCACCGTCCTGTTGGAAGTACATGTCGTCCAAGTCCATATCTTTCAATTCGGGCCAAAAATAATCGGTAACCATGGCGCGGTAACGATGGCCATTCACAGTAACGTTACGATCGTTATCATCGACGAAAAAATATGGTCCAATGACGCCGGCGGCATACAAACCGCACCCAACAGTTAGTTTTTGTGGATGAAGAGGTGATTAATGAAGCACATGTGGATTTTCATCCGACCATTAACGCATATTTTGCTTATTGACGAACCCATTGAGACAAAAATGAGCTTCTTCACTGAAGATGATTTTGCGATGCTATTCATCATCTTGGCTCATCTTTTCCAAAGCCCAATCGGAGAAGGGACGTCGCTTCAAATGGTCCATCGGCTTAAATTCTTGAGTGAGTTTGATCTTGTATGGGTGTAAACCAATATCCTTACACAAAATTTGCCATAAAGTGGTCTGGGTGATGCCCAATTCTTGAGAACGCCGTGGAATTGACTATTTTCTATCGTTTCCTACTGGCGCCTGAACGGCAGCGATATTTTCGACACTTCGACCAACCCGTTATTTCACTGGTACGGCAACATCACACAACGAATATGTAGACTCAAATTTTTGCACTAAACTTCTTATTTTCTGTCAACTAGGTCGAGAATTACCACCGAAAATTGCAGTCACCACTCTTAAAGTCGCGATCACCGACTCCGAATTTCAGTAGTAAATTTTTATAATTTGCAGACCTTGTTCGTTCGTGTAGTTTACCGTAATGCAAATGTTGAGTTTACTGAATAAATTGACAGTGACAGTTCGATGATTAGTGAAAGGGTGCGTTCAGAAATTTAATTCAAAGTTGTCAAGTCCCTATTGGAAAACCCTGTACTAGAATTTATCTCAAAGATTGGAATAAAAAATGTTCTTTAAGTCCACGAAGGGGCACAATATATCTTATGGTCGCAGTGAAAATCCCAACAATAATAATAATACTAATAATAATCAACAAGAAGTGTAAGATTGCAAAGACGTTTTATTTAATAACTGATCGTTTGGTTGTGTTCAAATCTAGACATTTGTTATTTATAAAACCGGAAAATTGGTCATATAATGCTCAATGGTCGAAGAGAACAGAATTCTTTTAATTATGTTACGAAAATTCAGATTCAATTTACGATGCACAAAATTTGAAAAACGTTTTGCAAGAAGTGAGGACACCGAAACGACTTTACCCCGGATCGTTTGACCTAAAATATCGATACAATTGTCTGAAGGAAATTGTTAGAAATGATTCAAGCCCTATTCACGTAATTTTGCGTTTTGGAGACACTAACAGGCCACCAAGACCTTGCGATTGAACCGCATTAGACTTCTTATTTTGTAGTTATGTTCAGAAAAAGATCTAATAAACCCCCATCATGCAAAAGATTGATCGAATATTTTATAAGTTACAGGAAAATCACAGTCGAAAATTGTGTATTAAAGTAAAAAAAAAAAATTCCTGAACATGCTGAAGATGGTCAGTGAATCCCCTTCTAACAAAACTCTGTTGGATTAACTCACCACATCAAACCAACTTTCAACATATTAGAATTAAATTGGATCCATGATACAATTTTACAAGGTAGGATTGACAATTGGATATTTTCTTACGGGTGTCATGCACCGACTGTTACTTACCTGTATATTTTACTTTCTATTTTCTTTCTTACTTTTTTTCGTTCTCTAATTTATACTATTTTCGACAGTTGGTGCAAGACGAAAAAACTGTCACTCCTTCCTTGAATAATTGTATCATGCTTCGATCCAATTGGCTTTAAGCTCAGCTAAGTATGTATGTACAGTAGACCGTACCAGCTCCTCTGCAAAAAAAACAAATTGCGCCCTATACCAGCGAATATGACACATTTTTGCAAGACAATTACGAAAAAAAAGTATTTTTTTTTTTTACCGAACATAGGGGTCGCGCATTGACATATTTCTTCATATCTCTGGCGTTTACAGTCGGATTTTAAAGTTTGGTAAATCAATGTTTTTGTCTCAAGAAGACCATTATGACTTCTATAGAGGTTATTGACCTCAGGTGCACCATTCTAGTACTTACTCTCCATATCTCAGTTCCTACCATCCTAATGTACCACCTTAATATCAAAAAAATAAAGCTCTTAAAATATCATTAATCTTTCTCTCAGGAAGTATATCGATATTTCCAGCAGAACTATTTTTAAAAATTTTTTGAAAATTTTTTGCCGAACATAGGGCTCGATTTTTTTCATTTTCATCATATCATCGGTATTAAAAGTCTGATCATATTGAATAACATCGATATTTTTGTCTGAACTCTACGTTCGTTAAAATTTTTTTTTCGTTATTTTCTTGCAAAAATGCGTCATATTCGCTGGTATGCGGCGCACTTTTTTTTGAGGTACGGTCTAATGTACAGGGTTGGCCAAATACAAGTTTTTTTTTTAATGCAATAAAAGGAACAAAATTAAATTTTAATTTATGGCTTTATTAGTTAGTAAGAGCCAACATTCTCATTAATTATGGAACACAACGTCGTTGAAGTGGCTGCCTCGGCTGGCTTCGCTGTCACTCCAATTTTCCAAGACCTCGTTGATGGTTTCGGGCTGTAGCTCACGAACTTCTTGGATGATATTGGCCTTAAGTGCTTAAATCTTTTCCGGATTGTTGGCATAACATCGGTCCTTCACGGTTCCCCACAAAAAAAAAAAAAGACCAAAGAGGTAAAATTGCAGCTGCGTCAAGATGGCTGATAACACTATTTGGGAATTTAATGCGCAAGAGATCGATTGTGGCATGGACTGTATGGTATGACGCTATATTCTGCATGAACTAGAGGTTGTCCAAATTCATGTCTCCAATTTCAGTAAAAAATAGTTGGTTTACATGGCTCTGTAACGCACAGCGTTGACCGAAACGTTGTCTCAGCCTCATTTTCGAAGAAAAATGGTCAAATGATGCCACCACTCCAGATTTCGCACCAAATTGTCACTCTCTGTGGATGCATCGGATTCTCGACAATAACGTGCGGGTTTTTCGAGCCCCAGATGCGACAATTTTGTTTGTTAACGTAGCCGCCGAGATGAAAATGCGCCTAGTCAGAAAAGACGATTTTTCGCCCAAAATCATTTGCGCTATACAGCACTCACTTTCGAAATAAGTTTCCAATATTTCGCAACGTTGTTCAAGCGTAAAACGACTCATTTCTTTCCGCGGAAGTATGATTCTGACTTAAAGTCAAGTTATCGAACGGGAAACAGCTTTTGTATGATTCAAAAAGAAAGCACTATATGGCCCACCCCGTATATGTAGTTGTAGGTTTTTTTTTTTTTTGTTATGTGGTGTTTGTTGAGAACAAAGAGAGTAGAGTAGAGAGCAACATGGAGTTTATTGAAGCTCTCGCAGACCAACGCAAGAATAATAGAAACCAGATTACGCGTTCCGCAAATGAGAGAGAGGGAGCTTGAGGTCACACCTCACTTTTGTTTACATTAACTGCATGCATTTATGTTCTATATACTAAATATTTTTTTTTTCTTATTTTTACAATATGTACATTAGTGTGTCCCTTATTTTTTAATATTTTAATTTGTTGAGGCTTAGGCCCTAATTTCGTTAATTTACCACTAAAACACACTAAAATTAAATTTCTGCTCATTTGGATAATGACAACCTGTGCCGACATGCATCGAAATATGTTCATACAAGTTATTAAAAAACATTTTCTTGATTGGTTACCGTCTAACTGCAGAGTTCTTATGGTTCTATTTTATAATATTCGCGAAGACAATTTGACTGTTAGTGAAAGCGCAAATCTTGTTGTTGAGTGTATTAAATTCAGGGAACAAGCTAGAATACCTACAAGAGCTGTATATTACTATGTGAAGAAGCTAGTGGACCTTCATCAAGCTTGGCGAGAGCTACAAAAAAACATAGGATTTTTATAGGCGCTGTGAGGAGGAGTTCCAAAATAATTTTGATAATTTATTTGATATAGCATATGATAATGCTTTGGAGCGTATGGAGAAAGATGAAGACAGAATGTTTTTACAAAAACGGCGAGAACCAGGGCGTCCGGGCTGTTTAGCGGGTGTGGACAAAAAGTTGGACGAGAAGGAAGAAAGTATACGACATATAAAACTAAATGAAGAGAAAAAAAGACTCAGACAACTATCTTCAGATGGCTTGTCGACGTCTCTTACTACACAAGAGTCTATTCAACCTCAGGAACAACCTGGCCTATCTCCCAGCTCTGATGAAAGCCTGGATGAACCTTTACAATCGACATCACAATCTGTAAGTTCTGCGACTTCTTATAAAAGAGGCAGGAAATACTTCATCAGGCCTAAGCTAGTTGCAGCTTTATATAGATGTCAATTACGCATAATGGTACGTGGTAAAAGCCCTAGATCTCAGTTGTTAAGATCTCCCAATCAAGAAATCTTCTATTCAGCGCTTTCAAACGCAAAGTAGAAAAGATAGAGCGGAATCCATAAAATCCGATTTCCAACGCAACTTGCCCGAAAAAGTTGCTATTCATTGGGATGGAAAATTATTACAAGGGTTAAATGTGAGAAGTTCTAAGGAAGAACGGTATCCGATTCTTATTTCATTTGGAGAGAAGGAGCAACTTCTTGCTGTACCAAAACTAGAGAGTTCTTCTGGCCAAGATCAAACTGAAGCTGTTTAAAGGCCTTTTTTTATTGAAACCTAAACGGTAAAGTGCAAATAATGTGCTGTGATACAACTGCATCTAATACAGGGGATTTGAATGGACCTTGCGTGTTTTGGGAGTAAAAACTAGAAGGAGAGTTGCTACTCTTTGCCTGCTGGTATCACGTTTACAAATTGGTCTTACGAAGTGTGTTTAAAGAAAAGATCCATGAAGTCGCAAAAAGCCCCGGTATTTTCGCGATTGAATATTGATACCAGTTTCCTCCAAAAACATGTTTCTTTGTGGAAAGAAAACGCTGCGTTTGTGGATGCAAAAATAAAGATTATTTCTTTAAAAACAGTTAATGAACAGTTGTAGCTATTTTCAACAGTTCCGAGCCCTGTCGGCACGGGTTAATATTAACGTAGGAAGAAAATATTTTGTATTTGAGTATTTTAAAGTAGTTTAAAAATAATGAGGAGGTAAGCGTTTCGATATTTGGAGAAATAAAATTTTCACCCATATAAGGGACACCCTAATGTACATTGTACATGGGCTTCCTGAACCTTCAGGTGTAATAATTTTGTCGATCTCGAATGGTTTAGGAGATAAGAATCGTGAAAGTTTGAAAAAAATTTAAATTTTTTCGTATACGAATATACACATTTTTTATACAAAAGAGTAGTTATTTTTACTTTGCTTTTCCGTAAGAATATATTTTCAATTTCTTCAATTTGCCTAAGTGATCGCACATTTACATTCATTTTGTAAAGAGAAAGTGCTGTGTGACGTCATGCAGTCAATTGAGAAAGAGAGCATTAGATAACGGGACTGCGGAACGAATAATCTTGTTTCTATCATTCTTGAAAAGCATGAAAAGCTTACGATGAAGCAACGCATGGCGCTGTGGATGATTTTTTAAAAAACTTAACTCTTTTATTTTTTTTAAAAGACACTTCTTGTTAAAATTTCGTAAAGAAAATACCCCGATATCTTTTTGTAGCACAAATGTGATATTTTAAAACTTAATTCATAAAAATCGGACCAGTAGTTTTGGAGTTTAGCGGCAACAAATATTTTTCACTTCTATTTTTAACCGACTTCAAAAAGGAGGAGGTTCTCAATTTGGTTGGTTTGTCCGCTTTTTTTTTTTTTTTAAATGTATGTACATCGATAACTCCTAAAGCACTTGCCCGATTTCCGTAATTTTTTGTCAACAGATAGATACCATGAACGCGGAGGTCCTTTTTTAAAAAAGTGGGCGATATTCGACAACGGGGCGTGTCAATATAAGAAAAACACTGTATTTCAGTTAATATTGACACTAGGGTACTGAAATTTACAGTAAAAACACTGAGGTAGACACAATTATTAAAAATTACGATCAATAAAGTGGGCGTTATATGACAAAGGGGTGTGGTCATATTAAAAAAACACTGTATCTCAAATAGTATTGACACTAGGGTACTGAAATTTAGTACAGGGGTAGACACAATTTTAAAAAACTACTGTAAAGAAAGTGGGCGTTATTCGACAAAGGGGTGTGGCAATATTAGAAACACACTATATATCGAATAATATTGACACTAGGGTGCTGAAATTTAGCACATGGGTAGGCATAGCTATTACAAATTACAGTTAATAAAGTGGGCGTCATTTGACAAAGGGGTGTGGCAATATTGGAAAAACACTGTATCTCGAATAGTATTGACACAAGGGTACTGAAATTTAGTACAGGGGTAGACACAATTTTTAAAAATCACTGTAAATGAAGTGGGCGTTATTCAACAAATGGGTGTGGCAATATTAGAAACACACTATATATCGAATAATATTGACACTAGGGTGCTGAAATTTAGTACATGGGTAGGTACAGTTACTGCAAATTACGGCCAAAAAAGTGGGCGTTATTCAACAAAGGGGCTTGTCAATATTATAAAAATACTATATCTTAGTTAATATTGACACTAGCGTATTAATATTTGGTATGCAGGTAGATAGGCAGGTAGAATCATTAAAAAAGTGAGCGGGATTGTACACAGGAAAGTACTATATTACGGTTAATATTGATACTTGGAAACTGAAATTTGGCACAGGGCTAGCTAGAATCATTATAAGGTACGGTAAATAAAGTGGGGGGGATTATAGAAAGGACGTGGCACTAAAATTTGTAAAGAAACAGAA
This sequence comes from Pherbina coryleti, assembly GCA_943735915.1. Classification (NCBI taxonomy): domain Eukaryota; kingdom Metazoa; phylum Arthropoda; class Insecta; order Diptera; family Sciomyzidae; genus Pherbina; species Pherbina coryleti. Next base: position 181,218,101 of record OX030948.1, on the reverse strand, counting down.
ATGGAAAATACCCAACAAACTTTCAGGAATTAATAAAATAAATTTTATAAGAACAAACTTTCATGTTTGAAATATTCCTCAAAAATACTATTACATAAAATATTTCATATTCTCTAAAAAGGAAGAAATAAAAACTTTTTAACAAAAAAAAAAACCCGACTTCAAAATCACTACAAAGTAAAAAATAATTTTAAATAATTTTTCCTATTCATTTCTTGGTCATATTTTAAAAGCTATTTATATGTATTATAATATTGGAAATCTTATCATTTTCATTTTTTCTATTTTGTTTTATTATCATCAATATATTAATTGCTTTATGAACATAAAAGCTTTGAAGTCGGCGCTCATCTTTGACACACAATCATGATCTTTTACCATCCGTGCACTATTTGGTGCCTTGGTGACACTGTAGTAATTTTAAAAGCTTTGTACACATTAAAATTCTCACTAAACTGGTTTGGGTGAGCTTGTAAAGCTCATATTGAATATGACATAGTGTGTAACAGCTGCACAAATAATGCATGGAACACATTGGCTACATTCAGCGTACTCAAAAGTTGCCAATTGAAAGAAAAAAATCGCTAAGAAGCTTTTATATTCATAAAGTTAATAATATTTTTATGATAAAACAAATTAGAAAAAATTAAAATAAAAAGATTTCGACATAGTAAGATAAGCGCCGACTTCAAAGCTTTTATGTACATAAAGCAATTAGTATATTGATGATAATAAAACAAAATAGAAAAAATGAAAATGATAAGATTTCCAATATTATAATATATATACATAGCTTTTAAAATATGACCAAGAAATGAATGGGAAAAATTATTTAAAATTATTTTTTACTTTGTAGTGATTTTGAAGTCGGTTTTTTTTTTTGTTAAAAAGTTTTTTATATAATAGTATGCATATGAATGGATGAGAGACATCCACGCATCTGTTCGAATTATTCAACAAAAGAAATGCTCTGTCTCTTGTTGATAGATCCGTTACAATACTTATATGAGACATACAAAATGTGTCAAATAATATCCCAGACAGGCTGTAGAAAACATATTTTAAACACAACTTCTGTTTATTTTTCAGTTTTTTTAATCAATATTCTCCTCCCGATTCAATAGTGATTCAAATGCCTGCTCTAGATCAAAAATGCATCAGAAGCATTTTCATTGTTGCAACAAGTGTACGGTGATGATTGTTCAAATAGAACAGTTATTTTTGAGTAGCATTTACGTTTTTTGGGAGGCAGAGAGTCAAATACTGGAGTATGAAAAATATACACGAAGGCCAAAAAGGTTCAGACAACTGAAATGATCCAAAAACTACGTGATTTTGTTGCAGAAGACCGCAATGCTTCAATGAGAATGATTGCAGAGGCCTTAAACATCCGCAAAGAGATTTTTCGAATAATTCTTCACGAGGCTATAAGAATTGTATTCACGGGAATATTGCAATAATGCCCGTGGCCCAACACAGCCCGCGAAAGTTCAAAACTCGTAAATGATTAGAATATCTCAATATTCGAACTGAACTTTTTCTCGTCTAACTATACTCAACAGCCCACTGTGCAACGTATGTTAAATATATCTTGACCTTGTTAAGGTTGTGCAAAAAAACTTAAATATTTCTTTTTTAGTTTTCTTACAACTTTTCACTCACAATGTATAGGCAAAAAATGGAAATAAATTGCATTTTTATTTTGCTCAATACAAAATATTCAAACAGCATTCCCTTTTTAAAATATGTACATGTTAAGTTCATCAGAAACGATTCACTTAAGGAAAGCTCAAAGTAGAAATACAAAGAAAATACGATATTTTTATTTAGTTCCATTTTATTCGTTGGTGTGATCAGACTTTTTACCAACTTTGATAACAGACAATAAAATGATCGATTTTAAAATCAAATCAATAATTATTTTCCTCATCTATTTAATAAAATCATCTTCTTTATACCAATTCAGCTCAGATGATACGATTTACTACTATGCAAGAAGCTGTAAATATCTGGATGAAAATAATTTACATACTCATAGAAATATAATTCAAATACAAGTGTATGACCGAGAAAAACCATTTTTTGTGAAATGTAATCAAGAAATTGAAGGAGGCGGCTGGACATACATATTGAATAGATTCGATGGAAGTCAAGATTTCAATTTAAATTGGAAGGACCTAGCTAACGGTATTGGAAATATAAACCAAGAGTTTTTTATCGGATTGAAGAAACTTAATAAAATAACAACATCTACATTGCATGAGCTCTTGTTCATAATGGAAGACTTTGATAACGACACAAGAATTGCAAGATACGATGCATTTGCAATAGAGGATGAAAATAATGGCTTTGCAATAAATGTCTTGGGTGATTATAGCGGTACAGCAGGCGATAGCTTTACCTATCACTCTGGGCGAAAGTTTTCCACAAAAGACAAGGATTTTAATGTTAAGTGTGTGCTTGAAAGAAATTCACCAGGATGGTTTAATTATTGTACAAGCAGGTAAGATTCTTCTGATCTACTCATCTGAAACATTGCAAAAAAAAAAAAAAAAAATAAGAGCCAAATTATTGTTCACTTCTGGATATTAAATGTATAACTGATGCAACATATTTAATGTAAATCGTCATTAAAACGTGCAGTCTGTCCTAGACGTATGCAAAACGTGTTGCGAATCGCATCTTCTTTCAAAACTTCAAGTACCGCTAGATTTCATAACACTTCGTTCGTCCAGCGTAGACAGGGAGAAAACTATTTGACCGAGATTCATAGATTTTTATCCATGAAGTCAACAAAACTCAGTTTTAATGTTCTAAGTTCCATTGAAAATCCAAGTAGAACCTATTTAACTGATATTTATAGATTTTTAACGAAAGTGTTAACAAAATCCATAACAGTTCGTATGACCCATGTAGTTGTAGTAGTATTGGAACAAAAAAAAAAAAAAGGGCTCAAGAACTTATCAAGAACTACACAATACTAATGTACGGAACTAATTGGAAATTTCCACCGGTTAAAGATATCCAGAAGTGAATAATTTAACCCTAAAACTTGAAAACATTCTAATCCATTATCTACCCTACGGAGAAAAGAACCGGTTCTGAACCTGTCCTATCACGTGATATCGAAGGGAGAGGGATCAGTCCCAATTCTGCCACCAACATATGAAACCGGTCTCTTTAACACGGCGTTGTTATTTAAAGGGCTTAATTTTCACGTTGGACCTGTCACTTTACCAGCCTCGAACAACAAATTTGTCACCTATCCTAACTATCGAGTAGTTCGTTGAGCAATTTTTTTTTGTTCGCTAAACAATCATTCGATGTTGCCCTTCACTTTGTTAAATAATTATTCTGTGACAGAAGCAAAATTTTTTCTTTTCAACCTTAAATTTCCACACGATACAAATACCGCTTTGAGTTTTAATCGATCTGTCTCCGTTTGTATCATATTAAATTGATCCCGTGTTGAGTAAAATAAAATCTGCCCCGTATCAGACAAAAACAATCTGTTCCATGGCAAGCTATATCAGGCCTGTTCTGTGATGGTTACAAATGAGCTGTCACGGGACCAGTCACTTAAAAGCAATTGACTCTACTTTCTCCGTAGGGTAATGACATCAAAGTATACTTATTTTTAAACATATCATAGTGTGTATCACAATTTTCTTAAATGCATTGATGTGTATTTCAGCAATATTTTTGGACAATATTTGAACGGAACCTATCAGGATGATGGGAGCTTCAGACACCAAGGCATGTGCTGGTATGATTTTCGTGGTCCGCGATATGCATTAAAAAGCTTGTCGATGTTGATAAGGCCAGTAGGCTAAAAATAAAGATATACATAAATTTTAATCGAACTTGTTGACGTGGTCAAAAATTATATTTAAAAAATAGTGCTTCACAAATATATTGAACCACTTTTTGGACTTAAACTTGGAATTTTATTTTTTTTTGTACAAATTTTGCATTTAGGTTTTGTTTGAATTTCCTTTAAGAAACATCGCATTTGATTTTGATTTTGATTTTGATTTTTTTTGATTTTGATTTTGATTTTGATTTTGATTTTGATTTTGATTTTGATTTTGAATTTGAATTTGAATTTGAATTTGAATTTGATTTTGATTTTGATTTTGATTTTGAATTTGATTTTGATTTTGATTTTGATTTTGAATTTGATTTTGATTTTGATTTTGATTTTGATTTTGATTTTGATTTTGATTTGGATTTTGATTTTGATTTTGATTTTGATTTTGATTTTGATTTTGATTTTGATTTTGATTTTGATTTTGATTTTGATTTTGATTTTGATTTTGATTTTGATTTTGATTTTGATTTTGATTTTGATTTTGATTTTGATTTTGATTTTGATTTTGATTTTGATTTTGATTTTAATTTTGATTTTGATTTTGATTTTGATTTTGATTTTGATTTTGATTTTGATTTTGATTTTGATTTTGATTTTGATTTTGATTTTGATTTTGATTTTGATTTTGATTTTGATTTTGATTTTGATTTTGATTTTCATTTTCATTTTGATTTTGATTTTGATTTTGATTTTGATTTTGATTTTGATTTTGATTTGGATTTTGATTTTGATTTTGATTTTGATTTTGATTTTGATTTTGATTTTGATTTTGATTTTGATTTTGATTTTGATTTTGATTTTGATTTTGATTTTGATTTTGATTTTGATTTTGATTTTGATTTTGATTTTGATTTTGATTTTGATTTTGAATTTGATTTTGATTTTGATTTTGATTTTGATTTTGATTTTGATTTTGAGTTTGATTTGATTTTGGTTTTAATTTGGTTTTCTATGTTCATTATTGATCGAGAATAGCAAAAGGTCCTGCCTCTTTTGGGATCCATTATTTCCTTTTTATTTTTTGCTATAACTTTTTTAAGTGTCTATCGGAAAATATGTCCGTCCTTCATAAGCTGCTGTCATAATATCAAAATCAATAGCATTGAAAACACCTTAACTCCTACTCAACGCTTCTGCGATGCTTCCGTGAAACTCGACACATCAAACTATAAAATTCCCCACAGCACCCCAAAGTTGAGTGGCAATAAAAACCCAGAGTCAAGCACTGCTGTTCTTGTGCTTCCAGTGCATTTAATTCGGAACTGATTTTCGACATCTGGTTCCATTTTAAAAAGTCCCTCCACACAAAATGGATAGGAAATGAAGTAGACAGCGTCAGCAGCAGAAAGTGACAATAGCAACAACAACAACAACTATGACAACAACAACAATATATTTGACACGGACAACAACAACAACATCAGGTCTGCATGCATCATTGAGCACAAAGTGTCAGAAGAATTCGAGTTGAAGTTGAAAATTTGTGTCCTTCGCACGTGTTTTCCAAGAAGAAAGGCGAATAAAATTCTATACGTTGCTTGAGTCTGATGCATTCGAATGGAAATAACGTTGAAGAAAAATAACATGCAACACAAAATAAGAATCAATTTTAAACCGCCAACATTTTGTAAAAAAGGGGTCCTCAAATTTACAGCTCACTGCTTGGGCTTCTGCCCAACAAACAGTGGCGTTAATTAGCCGCACACACTAACACATCGTGTCAAAGGATTCAACACAGTAGCCTTCGCCTGCACCTTCTCCCTTACGGCTCACACTCACTTGCGGTGTAATAAAATTCCAATTTTAATGTTCGGAAATTATTAATTGAGGTCGTAATGCATTGAGTTGAGTCTGGAATTTAATTTGTGGATTTATGAAGATAAAGTGCAGCAGCAGCAGCAGACAGTAGACAGCTAGCTGATGGCAACACGCTGTAAGAGAATAAGTAACGCTTGCGTGCATCAATGTATTTACTTGTATGACATGCAAGGTTGTTCTTTTGTTTATTTTTACGATTTTTTTCATTGTTTTTCCAGCAAGTACCGCGAATGTCTCCTGAAAATGTCATAAATTGAAGAGATGGTTGGGTAATGTGATGGTTTTAAATTAAAATTAAAACAGCTGTTTTGAGAAGCCGCAGAGGAAGCGTAGTACTCTTAAAATATTTCAAAAAGCTGCCCATATTCATTCTGACTTTCCTATACTGAATAGTGTTGAATACTATCTTAATAAGTTTTCTTTTGAATTTATTAAAAGGACTTCACTAATACATTGTTGAACCACTACTCGTAGAATTTCCGGTGTATTCAGGTACAGACCGTTTCACCCGGTCGCAGTCCAAGAAAATCAGACAGGACAAGATTTGTTGAACTACTTACAGAAATGATAAGCCCGTTCCGAAACTCCGTACGATTCATAGGAGTCTTCAAAGAAATTTATTAGAACGGTTATCAATACGACCAGGAGTGTCGCGACTACACTGCAGAGAAAAACACCGCCTACAAAGCCGTAAAACGTTCTACTAAAAAGAAGAGAGACGCCTTTCCAGACGAAGGAAAACAGAGGCAGAAATTCAATGCTGGTGCTTAACGTAGTCACCTACCGATAGGCTTAATACAACGTTCTCCTTGGCAAGAAGTGTAGGTTCATGGAAATGTCACCCAGAAAATGATAACAATTCAAACTTTATCAGGATGTTGGTTGCTAGATATATACCCAACTACTTCCTGGGTGCCAACTCCATAACTCCAAAAGCGACCAATACCGTATGCACACCACACTTAAGTTGTAATGAGTTTTCCATTAAGGACTTGACAACTTATTTTTTAAATAAAACGCAAACCATTTGAGATGCTTCAAAAACTTTACTATCGGCTTGAAGTACAATCAAAACATTTATGAATGGACAAACTCGACTTCGTTCATATGGCTACCGTGGGCACGTATGCAGCGGTCGATTCGTTCGACCCAATTTTCGATTACTCGGCCACACATTTCGACCGAAACGGCCGCTATTTCGCGTTCAATGTAGGCTCTAAGCTCTTCCAACGTCATCGGCTTGTTAGCATAGACCAATGACTTGACGTAGCCTCAAAGAAAATAGTCTAGAGACGTTAAATCGCACGAACGAGGCGGTCAATCGACTGGCCCATTTCTTGAGATAACACGCTTATCAAGCTTACTCTTCAATAAATCGATTATAACGTGTGCTGTGTGGCTTGTGGCACCGTCCTGTTGGAACCACATGTCGTCCAAGTCCATATCTTCCAATTCGGTCCAAAAATAATCGGTAATCATGGCGCGATAACGATGGCCATTCACAGTAACGTTACGATGGTTATCGTCGACAAAAAAAATATGATCCAATGACGCCGCCGGCATGCAAACCGCACCAAACAGTTCTTTTTGTGGATGAAGTGGTGATTCATGAAGCACGTGTGGATTTTCACCCGAACATTAACGCATATTTTACTTATTGACGAACCCATTGAGCCAAAAATTACCTTCCTCACTGAAAATGATGTTGCGATGAAATTCATCAGCTTGGCGCATCTTTTCCAAAGCCCAATCGGAGAATGTACGTCGCTTCAAATGGTCCACCGGCTTCAATTCGTTAGTGAGTTTGATCTTGTATGGGTGTAAACCAAGATCCTTACACAAAATTCACCATAAAGTAGTCTGGGCGATGCCCAATTCTTGAGAACACCGTGAAGTTGACTGTTTTGTATCGTTTGCTACGGACGCCTGAACGGCAGTGATATTTTCGACACTTCGACCAACCCATTGTCTCACTGGTACGGCGACATCACACAACGAATATGTAGACTCAAATTTTTGCACTAAACTTGTTATTGTCTGCCTACTAGGGCGAGAATAACGACCGAAAATTGCAGTTAACGCTCTTAAAGTTGCGATCACCGACTCCGAATATCGGTAGTAAATTTTTATAATTTGCAGACGTTGTTGAGTATACTGAATAAATTGACAGTGACAGTTCGGTGATTAGTGAAAGGCTGCGTTCAGAACTTTCTTTTAAAGTTGTCAAGTCCCTTTTGGATATCCCTGTATATTTAACTTAATAAATATACTGTATGGATAATTACACACAACACAACAGTACCAATTGTAGACGGCTAGTGTTATCATCATCCACATTTATCGGTGTAAATCGCGATCTATCTGATATCTCTGTCAATTTATGGGCATTGCCACCCAGTTACAAACCAGCGCAACTCTACGCCTGGTCACCATAGGTCAGGTTTGCGATGTTGAACTACCACAGCCAGCACTATACTCCCCGAAGGGTCATCTCAAAATAGTCACCCTGGCAAAAGGTTCCACAATGAATAACTACATCAACATCACCGAACTATCAGTAAGTATCCTTTGAACAGTTATGTTACATTTGACTGTAACATTTTGTCACTAAATTGTTAATGACTCGACAAAATAAACATTTACCTCTTCAGCATAACCAGTACAATGTACTGGTTGCACTACTCCTCCTCCGTAACTATCTCCGTTAGAACAATTTAATGTAAAAACTAGGATGACGTTTCTGCACCAATATCCGAAGATATTAGCCAATTTTCTCTGAGTTGTTATAAAACCAAAAACCAAACTGACTGAGGTATATAGGCTACTATTGCTATATGCAATAGTCCAACCTACTCCAAGATTAAGCTAGGCCACACAGCAGGCTCAAGGTTCATTAAGATTAAAAAACCCCTTATACCTGCAACCATCCTTCTTTATCCTGGCTTTGGACAGACTGCTCGTGAAAACAGGTGAAGTAAGGAAACAGAGGCAGTTAAGCGTGTGTGACCGGTGTGAGACCCGAACATTTTTTGAAAAAATTCGATGCCTAGCGAAGGGTTTTAAGACACGGACATCTTCCTACAAAGACGAAATGGGAATCTTAAGGCAAATATCACTGATGATATGGAGGTAATAGTTCTCTGAGCTTTTGAATGTCGACACTGATAACAATCCCGAAAATAAAGTTGATATCCCAGAAACCCCAGTTGTTGGTGACAGCGTTGAAGTTCCGCCGCCAGACTATAATGAAGTCTTCAAAGCTAAAGCCTGGCTAAAAAGTAACAAAGCTGTAGGAGCCGATGATCTACTTGCTGAGCTCTTCAAAAAAGGAGGCAAGCCTCATGAACGGTCGGAAAATGTATTCTAAATGATTGGATCCTCAGTGCACTCTGTTCAATTCACATGCACAAGAAAGTCGATCCCACCATATGCACCAATTACTTTGAGATAAATCTTTTTTATATTGCATATAAGGTCCTGCCGAGCGTATTTTGTGAAGTTCTTAAGCCCATTGTAAGCCCGTTGATTAGACGTTAACAGTTTTGCTTCAGACCTGTCAAATCTACTATCAACTAGATTTTTACGCTACGACTAGGTCTTGGGGGAAGACCGACCCTAGAGCAGTGGTCGTCAGAATTGAAAAGCGAAAGTGAAACAAAACATTTGCGTATCATCCGAAACAATGCTGCTTCGGCACTGATTGCTTGTTGAATGAGCGAAAGAGCATAAGAAAACGTTTGAAACGAATGGGCTCAAATAAGCCCAGGGTGGAAGGCACTGCCCTAGACAAACAAATCGACATATACCATCTTCTTGTCGCTTACAAAGCCACGTTCGATAGCGCAATAAGGAATCATCTGTATTCCACCATGTCAGGATTTGGTATTTCTGCAATACTCATCTTTCCTTGCAGAATCACACTGAGCAACACCAGCGGCACAGTTAAAATCGGAAAGGAACTTACCACTCCATTCGATAACAAACGAGGTTTCACGTTCGACTTTTTCAACCTAATAATGGAGGAGTTGCCGATATGAGTATTATGCTACTGGTGTATGTTGATGGCATTGATATCATTGGCCATAATACGCGCGAGGGTAGTACAGCATTCTCCAGATTACTGAAAATCTTGAGTCGAATGGGTCTGGCAATGAACGCGGATAAGACGAAATACCTTGTGACAACAAACAAACAACAGTCGCGGCGTCTTAGAAACCACGTCACTGTTGCCAACATCGCCTTAGAGGTTGTTAAGGACTTCGTCTAGCTGGGATCCAGCGTAAACTCCTCCAACGCTGTCAGTATTGAGATAAAAGAAGGGATAACTGTTTCCAAGAGGTAGAGGTGTTACGGCCTCGGTAGTCGAGTAGAAAGTGTGCTCTTCTGCCAACCCAGAGGTCCCGGGTTCAAATCCCGGGCAGGCCATGCTCTACTTCCAACCCAGAGGTCCCGGGTTCAAATCCCGGACAGGACATGGTCCTACGCTTTAATCTTTTGCACTTGAAATTTTCTTTCCTCATTTCTAATCAACTGAAATTGAAAACTCATCAATATTTGCGACTTGAAGTCGTAATTGGTGGTGGAGAAGTTTATGGATGAAATTGCCTTAGAACATACCACGCTTAGAACATACTAAACATGTTTCACTTGATTACCTCTTCCCTCCCACTAATCTATCACCCCATTTCGAACCAAGACAGACTTGACTAAATAGGTATTACACCTGAAATCCTTAGTTCAAAGCTAAAAAAAAAGAACCCTTTCTCGACGAACAAAACTCACGCTCTATAAGTCACTAATCATGCCTGTCCTATTATATGCAGCACCTGGACCTTGAGGAGTGCTAATGAAAAGACTTTGGGAGTCTTCGGCAGAAAGACTACTTTGTAAGATTTTCGGCCCAATCTGTGTCAAGGGCATGTAATGAATTCGAAAAATCGAGCGGTTTCGCTGGCCAGGCTATATTAAAAACGACGCTCCAGGGGAAAAATACATCATTCGATTTTCGGTGACGCAGAAAAAGACTCCTACACTGAAAAAAAATGTTTTTAAATTGACGACAATTGTTATTAATTTGACGATATTTGTGTTTAAAAAATAGCTTGCAACAAATTTCGTCAAAGTAAGAGAAAATGTATTTAAAAATTTTGAAAAACATATGAAAAATAGGTCAAATTAACAATACATTTTGTGAACACATTGCGCTTAATTTTAAGCTGACTTTTTTTTTCAGTGTACATTTCAGTTGGAAGAATTGCTTTTAACTGTCGCCAACAAGCGGTTAACAGAAATGGCTGGTGGAAATTTTTGGAGGAGGCGAAAGCCTATCGATTGTAAACGCCAGGGTAAGTAAGAATGTAAGTAAGTATGGTGTGTATTTTATGATGGATGTTGCTTTGTGGGTATGGTAAAATGGGTGTGGAATGAAATATACGATATGATGCTTTTGTTTTATGGGTATGATATGAGTAACGAAACACATTGTTTGAACACTCTACACCCTCTCTTTCCCATTTGTCAATCTCTCCAATTGCAGGGACAATTATAGGGACTTGACAACTTTGAATTAAATTTCTGAACGCACCTTTTCCCTAATCATCGAACTGTCACTGTCAATTCAATAAACTCAACTTTTTTATCATGGTAAAGTACACGAATGAACAACGTCTACAAATGATAAAAAATTTACTACCGAAATTCGGAGTCGGTAATCGCAACTTGAAGAACGTTTACTGCAATTTTCGGTCGTAATTCTCGCCCTAGTAGACAAACAATAACAAGTTTAGTGCAAAAATTTGAGTCTGCATATTCGTTGTGTGGTGTTGCCGTACCAGTGAAAAAACGGCTTGGTGGAAGTGTCGAAAATATCGCTGCCGTTCAGGCACCAGTAGGAAACGATACAAATTAGTCAATTTCACGGTGTTCTCAAGAATTGGGCATTGTCCAGACCACTTTATGGTGAATTTTGTGTAAGGATATTGGTTTACATCCATACAAGATCAAGCTAACTCAAGAATTGAAGCCGATGGACCATATGAAGCGACGTACATTCTCCGATTGGGCTTTGGAAAAGATGAGCCAAGATGATGAATAGCATCGCAAAATCATCTTCAGTGAAGAAGTTCATTTTTGGCTCAATGGGTTCGTCAATAAGCAAAATATGCACTATCGGTCGGGTGAAAATCCACTTGTGCCTCATGAATCACCACTTTATCCACAAAAAATAACTGTTTGGTGCGGTTTGCATGCCGGCGGCGTCATTGGACCATATTTTTTCGTCGACGATAACGATTGTATCGTAACGTTACTATGAAAACCATCGTTATCGCGCCATGATTACCTATTATTTTTGGCCCGAATTGGAAGATATGGACTTGGATGACATGTGGTTCCAACAGGACTATGCCACAAGATACACAGTACACGTTACAATCGATTTATTGAAGAGTAAGTTTGATGAGCGTGTTATCTTAAGAAATGGGCAAGTCGATTGGCCTCCTCGTTCGTGCGATTTAACGCCTCTAGACTATTTTCTTTGGGGCTACGTCAAGTCATTGGTCTATGCCAACAAGCCTTCGACGTTGGAATAGCTCAGAGCCAACATTGAACGCGAAATAGCGGCCGTTTCGGCCGAAATGTGTGGCCGAGTCATCGAAAATTGCGTCCAACGAATCGACCGCTGCATACGTGCCCGCGGTAGGGTTGAATTCATGAATGTTTTGATTGTCCTTCAAGCCGATAACAAAATTTTTTGAATACCTCATCTGGTTTGCGTTTTACTTAAAAAAAAAGTTGTAAAGTTCTTTATGGGAAACCCTTTAGAATCAAGGCTGACTTGGCTGAGGAGATAACCAAAAAACAAAAAAAAAAAGATGATATTTTATGAAATGTTATGATTTAAAATAGTTACAGAAACTTTCATTCACTTATCGTGAATTATTTTACTACTTAAAGATCTCCACTTTTTCCGATTTCGATTTTACCATACGTGGCGGGCTGCCACACACATATTTTTATGGATTTATTCAGGCTGAATTCTATGGCTGTACCGAAGCTACTTTAACCGAACTCCCTGTAAGTAAGTGAAATAGACATAAAGTTTATCAAAACAAAAATATTCTAAGGAAATAACAATCATAAGAAGCACCACGACTGTGACATATAAAACATATAAACTCCTACACCATTACACACACTCACACACACAGAGAGAGAGATAGAGAAGGATCCCAACAAACAACCAGCAACCTGCTGTGACCCACTTACAATAACTATTCATGGGGTAAACGTGTTGGTTAGGAAAAACCGTGCCTGGCAGGAACGTGCCAAAGCCTCTGCGACGCCAAAAAAATGAGACGAAATTTGAATATTGCATTATATGAAATGAGGTTATGTTAGTAAATGTGCGCAAAACAACAAAAATAATAACAACAACAACTTATAAAATAAATATTATGCAGCATTTTTCATGTTTTGTATATGAAGAATTTTGCAATCAAAGCAAAAGCAGCTGGCAGATGAAAAAAAAACATAATAATAAGAAATATGTTTGAAATAAATGAAAATTTTGACTAAATTCAGAGAAATATTAAAATTCCTTATAAATGAAATTTCATTTGATTATTTTATAAAAATATGCACCCGCAATTCGCTAGAAAATAAGTCAACATAAGAAAAGCAGACATAAATAAAATAAAATTATCTCATGCGATAATTTATTGCAACACAATTAATCAGTGTGTGTTGCATACGCAACGGCAACAATAAGTACCAGAACAACAACAACAGCAACAACAACAACAACAGCAATAATTATAATGAGCCGCACTGATGATGAAGCAGCCGGAGAAGAACAAGCACCAGAAGTAGAAGACGTGCAAGATGCGGTGGCATTAAATTTTCCAGCATTTAATTAAAAACATGTCACAGGGTGCTCCACTTCACGCGCGTACGTTGAAAATGTCACAAGAATGCGTTGGGTTCATTATACGCAACTTGTCATTATAGTTGTTGTAGTTGTCGTTGTTGTCATCTTGTTGTTGTTGTTGTTGCTGTTGTTGTTGCTGTTGTTGTTGCTGAGTTGTAAGTGTCATTTTAATAGTTGTTGCTGCTCTTGTCATTATTGTTGTTGCAACACGAAAATAAATAGTTTCCTTTCCTTTGAAATTATTTTTTTTTTTTTTTTATTTTGTCATTTTATGTTAATTTTATTAATGTCTGCTTTTAGGATTTCGCTGTTTTACAAGAAAATGTCGTTAATTGGTTTTCCCTTGCAGCTGAACAATATTTTCCTTGTGTTATTTTCTTGTTTTTTTTTCTTACTGTCAGTCGATTGTACCCTTTGTAGCAATAAATTTATAAATTTCATTATTAAATGCTAAAATTATCAAATTAAGCTTAGAATGGAAATTTTTCAAACTTATAAGATACCTTTAGGATGATATAACCGAGAGAACAGCAACAATGTTCATATTAAAACTATAATTTAACAAATTTCGCAAGACATAATTATACAAGTTTTCAGCCAAAAACATCCATTAATGGGGAAAAATAATTTGAAATTTTTTTTTTAATATTTTAGGGTCTCTCGTAATGGAGTAATCTTAAGGTAAAATAGATGGAGTTGGCCGTGTCAGGAACACAGTAAGTTTTGACGTGATAACGTATCTTCCTCAACTTCCTTTTTCTTTTCCTTTTCCTTGTCCTCAAACTTGTGCCCATTCTAAAGCCCTAACCAAAATAGACGAAAAGAGACGATTGCAACTTGCCGAACGTTTGCATTCGTAACGTCTGTTTTGAAATTTAACCCAAAATGAAACGAGTACCTCCAATCGTCTGAAAAAAGAAGAAGACTACTCTGCACAGCTGTTGACGAGTTGAGACGCTAAAAGTTCGGTTCTTACGGAACAAACCGTCTCGTCACACCGTTTCGTTCAGTTCGTTGAGTTTACGTTTGCTTATATTGGGCAACAACATTGAATTGCATTTAAGCGAACATTTTTGTCTTCACTCGTTACGTAGCGACTCGTCTATTTTGGTTAGGTCTTTATCTCTCTTTGTATGGTTGGCCTTATACCTCCTAACTTCTTCTCCTAAAATTCTTGTTTTAATCCATATCCAAATTGTTTTCCTAGTCCTTTTCTAAATCCATTTTATAATTTTTGTCTTACTTCTTGTCGCAATCCTCGTCCAAACTTTTTTCTAATTATTATCTTTAGCTTTTTCCAAATTCTTTTTCCAATCCTTATCTCAATCCTTGTCTAATCCCCGTCCTTATTCTTGACCAAAACCTTGACTCCGTTCTTGTTCTAATGATTTTCCATTCATGTTCATGTACAAACATTTGTCCTAATCATTAATATTTTTTCCTGGTCTAAAGCGCTGTAAAAAATAGTTGGCTGTATTGTGAACACACCCGTAGATTTTGACATAACAGTGTTTTTATATATTCCTATTTCATGTCCAAACTCTTGTTTTAGTCCATGACAAAATTCTTGACTTAATCCAATATACTGAATACCTTTCCTAGTTTGGAAAGGTGTGTTTTAGGTGTATCTTAATTTTTGTCCCAATCTATATCCTAATTCATGTAATAGTCCTTTTCCGGTTTCATAGTCCAGTTTCATTGTATTAATTAGTTGTTTCTGAGTAATATTGGTTGCCACAAAAAACTGTTGTTGTTGTTATTTTATTTCTATCACAGACTGCATATTCAATATTTACAAGTATTACAATGTTTGAGATTTTATCTAGAGATATTACAACAAATAAGTTCAAGGTATATCATTTTTAAAATACTCACTTAAAATAATCTTGAATTATAGGAAAAAGATAGTAAAAAACCGATATTAATATCACAAGTTATAAATATGAGGTCGTTTTGAGATCAGTCTTTTCGACTCCTCTATAAGAATAGAGAAAGAAACCACTGACTATGACAAACTCCTCAAGAGGGCATGGGCTGAAGTCCTGCATCTATGAGAAAATGACAGGGTCAAATCGTTTAAAGTATAAGATATCAATTTTATTTGAGTCATAGAGTGCAATTCTGATGTAGGAAATCTATTTGGCAAGTTAAAGATAGTCTTTAGATTCCTGTTTTGGATAACTTGAAGGCGCTTTAGGTGAGAATTTGCACAATCCTTCCAAACGGGACAGGCATAAGTCAAAATAGGTCTGATACACATTTTATAAAGCAACATTTTATTCTTTATATTTAACTTCGACTTTTTATTTAAGAGAAAATAGAGAGCTTTGCTACACCTAGTAGCTTTGACGCAGATGTCATCAATATACGGTTTAAATAACAATTTATAGTCAAGGGTAACTCCTAAATACTTGACAGATTTTGATAGCGGTATCACATTGTTTTGAATGGTGAATGGTCTAGTGGGAGCACGCTTTGGAGACTTATTGAAAGGAAATATGATTGCTTGGGTTTTTTCTTCATTAACCTTTATTTTCCATTTGTCAAAATATTTTGTAGCCGAAGATAAGGCACCCTGCATTTTTTTGACAATTGCGTTTGAGACTTTTCCGGAGGCGATTAGCGCGCTATCATCAGCATAAAAGGCTAAATCTATATTCGCGGACGACTTAAAATCAGATATATATATGGAATATAAAAATGGTGACAACGCGGAACCTTGCGGTACTCCGGCAGTAATTACTTTTTCTGTGGAGTTAAAACCTTCAACTTGAACAACAAAGACACGATTAGTCAGGAAACTTTGAATTATCTTTATTAGATACAAGGGACATCGTAACGTGCTTAATTTGTACAGAAGACCATTGTGCCATAGGGAGTCAAAAGCTTTCTCAATATCTAAAAATACCACACCGGTGGAAAGCCTATTGATTTTATTTGCCTTAATGATATTAACTACTCTTTTGATCTGATGTGTTGTACTATGTCCGGGTTTGAACCCAAATTGAAACTGGCTTATAACATTGGTATTATCAGTAAAACTTTTAAGTCTTACGAGAATTATTTTTTCAAAAATTTTGCCAAGACAGCTCAACAAACTTATAGGCCGATAGCTGGAAGGTATTTTCGGATCTTTGTTCTGTTTTAAGATCGGTACAACTTTGGCTTTTTTAAAACACATCGGAAAATAGCCAAAACGCAGACAAACATTAAAGATTCCAACTAAAAGGTGTATAGCAGAATCTGGAATATTTTTAAGAATAATATTGTTAATTCCATCGAAACCGGGAGCTTTCCGATTTTTTTGGTTATTTATTAAACACCTTATTTCTAGAGCATCTGTTAGAGTACTGAAATCTTCATTAGTTAAATTGTTGGTCGCTAATTCACTAACAAATGAACTGACTTCCCTGTCAATGCTATGCGTTAAAGAAGACGACGTTAAAAATACTTTTGAGAATTGATCTGCCAAAGCGATTGCCGTTTCCTCATGACTATTTACTTCACAGTTATCTACAACTAGGGATGGAATGGATTTCCTCTTTTTACTAAAATATTTCGACACTTTCCAGAAATTTTTCTTGCCTACCTTAAGAGATGATAAAAAGTTAGACCACTGCTCGTTCCTTTGCTTGCTAATATGACAAGATATCAATTGATTTAATTGTTTAATTATTGCCATATAACATTTTTTTTCATTTAAAATGCCACTTCTTTGAAATTTTCTTCTATACATGTTCCTTGTGGATATAAGTGACGTACATAGTTCGGACAAACACAATGAGTTATGCCTACATTTTTTATATGAAAGCTGATCTAATCTAGTCTTTTCTAGAATGTTTAAAAAACAACAGATTTGAGACTCGATATTGGCAAGTGAGGGATCTTCATTTAATAAAATACTGGATATGATTTCACCGTTCACAACACTCTTAAAGTTCACCCAATTAGTATTGTGGTAATCGGGGTAATACTCTTCAGACTCAAATAAGGGCTCATTAATGTAAAAAGTAATTGGAGCGTGATCCGAGTTCAACTCACAAGAAAAAACAGTCAAGTTAGAAAAATTCATGCTAGAGTTTGACAAAAGCAGGTCCACAGTTGAGGAGTGTCTATAGCTTACATTTTGTGGAAATCTTGTAGGGCTTAGAGGATAATAGATAAAATAGTTAGATACATTTTGATGATCAAACAGAACTCGTCCGGAGCGATTTGAGCTTCTGCAATTCCAGCTGGTATGATGAGCGTTGAGGTCGGCAAGAAGGAAGAAGTCGTTACTGGTTGACGTGAGAAGACTTAGATCGGTTAGAAAATCGTTGGTGTACCTTGGGCAGTATGCAGAGATGAAGTTTACATATTTGTTCTTGATTTTCACAGTAATACAAATATTTTCAATTGACTTCGTTGGAAATGATTTCTGTGTTCCATGGTCGATACCGCAACGGATAGCAATCGCAACACCACCACCGAAAGTTTCTCTGTCTTTCCTGTAGATTTTATATCCAGGAAGTCAAAATTTATGTTGAGACTTTAAAAAAGTCTCATTTAACAGAACTATGTCAATAGACTTATTAGTTAAAAAATTGAGAAGTTGAGTTGACGAATCGAACGTTGTAATGCCCTGGCAATTCCAATGCATTATATGAAGACTGCTTGATCTTTTAACATTATATAGCATATTTAAGCATGCTCATAATAACATTGAGTTGCTCCAATTTCGACTTACATTTCTGAAGATCAGTTATAGCTTTAGTAAAAATGTGAAAAAGCTCATCTGTTGAAAAGAGATTATTTTCCTGAGAGGTTGGCTTGGACATCTTGAGTGCATCGGCATAACTTCCTTTGGTTTGAGTTGGAAATGAACGACTTTCAACTGCTTCCGGAATAATCGGTGGGAAATTAAAATTTTCAAACTGGACTGAACTAGGAGCAACCTTACTCCGCTTAGTTGTTAGACGATTTCTCAGCTCGAGATACTCGGCACGACAAGGACATTTTGGATCATCTGCTCTGTGGTTAGATGGTTTTTTATTGCTTTTAATGCAGTTAGAGCATTTATATACCACTGAATAGTTGTTTGAAGCAGATTTTAACTTACAGTTGTCAAAATCATTATTAAGACCACATGCCAAACATATTTGGACGCGATGACAATTAGACGAGCCATGCCCAAACATTGAACATTTGGTGCAGAGGGTTGGACCATACTTTTTGTTCGAAGGTTTTCTCCATTGCACAGCAACACCGCAGAGAAACCTTATTTTCAAAATTTGACTTTTAGGAACGACGTTTCTGTCAAACTCAACCATGTATATGGCATCATTCACATTAGAACGTTTGGTTTCAATCTCTTTAACCGATTTTACGTCTATATTGTAGCTTTCTTTCAAATTTTCCGAAATTTTGCTTAGCAATAGTTTTGGTAATCCAAAAACAACCAGCTTATATACCGAACTATTTTTAACTGGATGAGTAAAGAACTTAAACTTCAGCTCCTGTAGCTTTTTGACGCAAGTGGTATGGTCAAGTAAAGAGTTAGCAAAAATTTTAGTGCCAATTGACAACCTTTTAAAATAATATTTTCCATTTTCGAATAATTTGATAACATCAACAAACTGATGAATGCTGTCCACAACAATAGGAGGTACCTTGTAAGGTTCTGCATTATTAGCAATGTCGCCGTCATCAGAGCTTGCACAATTCATTTAAGCATCGTGAGTTTTGCTTAACGCACTAAACCGGTTTGTTCGATTAAAACTGTTTTGCACTTGCGAAGTGCTAGCAAGAGATTTCGGTGGCTTTAGCTTGCCACCTCTTTTTCGCGTTACCATTGCTGTTGACAACAGCAGCTAACCGAAAAAGGTTAAAATAGAATAAGAAAAAATAGAGAGAAAAACTTTTGCGCTATGAGCACGATATGTACGGTAGCCAGAAATACGACCGATCGCTACGAGAAGTAGTCAGAGACTGACAAAAAACTGTTGAAATCATAACTAACTAGATTTTTGTTGTTGTTGATCTTGATGTTGATGGTGATGTTGATGTTGATGTTGATGTTGATGTTGATGTTGATGTTGATGTTGATGTTGATGTTGATGTTGATGTTGATGTTGATGTTGATGTTGATGTTGATATTGATGTTGATGTTGATGTTGATGTTGATGTTGACGTTGATGTTGATGTTAATATTGATGTTGATGTTGATGTTGATGTTGATGTTGATGTTGGTGTTGGTGTTGATGTTGATGTTGATGCTGATGTTGATGTTGATGTTGATGTTGATGTTGATGATGATGTTGATGTTGATGTTGATGTTGATGTTGATGTTGATGTTGATGTTGATGTTGATGTTGATGTTGATGTTGATGTTGATGTTGATGTTGATGTTGATGGTGATGTTGATGTTGATGTTGATGTTGATGTTGATGTTGATGTTGATGTTGATGTTGATGTTGATGTTGATGTTGATGTTGATGTTGATGTTGATGTTGATGTTGATGTTGATGTTGATGTTGATGTTGATGTTGATGTTGATGTTGATGTTGATGTTGATGTTGATGTTGATGTTGATGTTGATGTTGATGTTGATGTTGATGTTGATGTTGATGTTGATGTTGATGTTGATGTTGATGTTGATGTTGATGCTGATGTTGATGTTGATGTTGATGTTGATGTTGATGTTGATGCTGATGTTGATGTTGATGTTGATGTTGATGTTGATGTTGATGTTGATGTTGATGTTGATGTTGATGTTGATGCTGATGCTGATGTTGATGTTGATGTTGATGTTGATGTTGATGTTGATGTTGATGTTGATGTTGATGTTGATGTTGATGTTGATGTTGATGTTGATGTTGATTTTGATGTTGATGTTGATGTTGATGTTGATGTTGATGTTGATGTTGATGTTGATGTTGATGTTGATGTTGATGTTGATGTTGATGCTGATGTTGATGTTGTTGTTGTTTTTGTTGGTGTTGTTGGTTTTGCTTTCTTTTATTTTCTTCTCCATTGGTAGTGCTTTTCCTTGGTGCATTAACTTTGCCTGAGCAGCATGCAATAAATCGAGCAATTAAAAGTGATGCATATGCATCACATTAGGCGGTTCCTCTGGGGCCTTATGACGCCGTCAATTTTTTTGTTATTTTTATCATGTGCCCGAAGTCCTCTCCTTTATTTGCGTTCCTTAAAATTTACCATTACGCCAGTAGTCACAGAGTTTAAATTTCATGCAACGTTTTTTCATGGTTGTAGTATTTTTACTGCATTATGTGGTTACCACCCTTAAATCATGACAATAAGAATTTTTTTGTATATCAGTTGTGAGGCATAATAACACATCTATGCTGTCGTAAAACAAAATTTACCGTAGCACGTCTCCTAAGTGAGTAATAATTCCATGCAACGATATTACGTTTCTGTTACATAAGCTGCTATATTCACGACCTGGTGACGTCAGAATTTTTTTTACTTTTGTCGTAAGGAAAAGTATAAGTCCTTCATTTTCCTTTTCAAACTTATACCGTAGCTTATATACTCACCGAGTAAAAATTCAAAACAACGCCGTTGCATGAACGTTGCATTGTCGATCTTTGAGAGGATCTCTCTGTGTCCCCATGACGTCAGAAATTTTTTGTCTAATTTCGTTGTGTGGGCTTAAAACAGGCCTTTGTTGACGTATTATACTTTTAATTCTAGCATTAATACTCAGCAAGTTATAATTCCATGTAACAAATATGTAGTTGCGTTGCTTATGCAGCTCCCATCGCGTCCCGTTGACGTTTTGAATTTTCGTATTGTTTTTATAATGAAGTCAAAGAATCAACTTTTACGGTTGTACCATTTTTTTTTTCCATAGCTCTTATTCTCAGCAAGTAACAATTCAATGCAACGCCGATTAATTTTGAAAAAATGCCATTTTCAACTTTTTTTGGAAACCTGCGCGTTTAAACGTAACTTCGTCACGTTAAAATTCTTGTTTTCATACTCATTTTAATCCTTGTTCCAAATCCAAATTTAATTTTTAATTCCCTTTTACTTTTGCTAGTGTGTGGTACATTAACAATTAACTTATTACCATGCAATAAAGCATGAAACGTCATAATTTATTTTAATATGAAATCCTTGATTCAAAGGTAGAAGTGGAATATTGAAAGAAATCATTCACGTTTGAATTTTTTTATTTTTTTTTTACAGAAAGTTGTATCAGAAAGTTTTGAAAATATGCCATGCTTTTATTGTTGCCTTCCCTTCATACATTTTTATTCGATATCAAGGCTACACTGAAATACACTGCAGCGCGACACTATTGTACAGTAGTGAAGTGTTATGAGTAGAAGGTTTTCAGCTGTTCTTTAATATCGCGAGTATAGTAATTTAAGGTAAACATTTTTAAATTTGATCTCACATTGTTTCCCTCCAGAGTCCAATTTCCTTGGTCGTCATACCTTTACCCCGAAAATTTACATTTTCATCGCGTTCAAGGCTGATTGCACAATATGCGCTGCTATTGAGAATGCTGAAAATGGCTAAAATTTCAAAGAATTTTCTAATTAAATTTCAACACATACGAAAAGTGAAGAGAAGATGTGAAGAGAAGGGGTTGCCAGCGACTACGTCAATCAGAAACCTTTACCCAACAGAAGAAGATTCAAAAAAATTAAACATTTCATGATAGCTAAACGCCAGCCATCAGTCATCAGAAACATCAGAAAATTCATTTTTTGTTTTTGGTTTGAAGAATCCTTGAAGCATTCCTGCAAACTTAAGCAATGCAGAGAAACGAATAGCGTTTAATTAAATTAAATGCGACAGCAAGGATTCAAATAGTGTACAATAAAATGAAGGGGGATAAAATGAGAATAGAGTGAAAATCGTTTAAACATATCAACAGATACATAAGAACAATAAAGCGTTGTATAAACAACTATTAACATGGCAGCAACACACTCATACTATGATGGCAAGCATTTGGCTTTTAGAATGATAACAACAACACTAAAAACAACAACAACTTATAAATGCAAATTAGCAGTTCTGTCAGTTTTAAAGTAAGGATATTCGCAGCAGACGTTAGATGGTAATTTTTAAAATAACGGCTACAAACAATAAATGCAAGACAACAAAGAAAACTTTCAGATATGGCAACACCATCAACAAAAACAACAACAACTAAACTCCATGATAAACCCTACCGCAAAAGAAGAAAACCAAGAAAAAAATGTCCTTCTTAAACATTCTAAGCGCCTTTTGAACACTGTTACGGTGCTGCTATTCGTCCTTTTTCTGCCTTTGTTGTGCTTTTTGTCTGCTGTACTGTTATTTTAATTTTTTTTTCTTTTTTTTTTTTGTTTTGTGCACATTCATGTTAATAATAAATTTATAAATGAAAAATGAGCGCGCATGTTTTAGTTCTTCTTCTTGTTGATGTTTTTACCTCTAAGTCCTTAGAGTTGTTTTAGTTATTCTACTGTATACCCCTTTTTGTTATTGCAAGCATTTTATTAAAAAAAAAACCCCCAAAGCATATAAATCAAAAATATTAAATTATTTAGCATTTAACTAGCTTTGGCCATTTACTGCTATTTTATTCTAGAGCTACTGTTCACTTTGTTTTCTTAGCCAAATGAAAACATTTAAAAGCAAATTATTACATATCACGTGACTTCAACAGAATCAGCGTGTGGTATGGTCACGTGTTTAGGTCGATTGTTAATACAAAATATAGCTTAAGAAAACATTATAATAACAATAACAACAACAACAACATTCACTACAGTAGGGTCTATAAAGATGAAATTTTCTAATAACCAGTGCAAATTGGTTATATACCCGTTACCAAACGCTATCTGACCCACTTACATAATATTAATGTTTTTAATTAGATTTCTTTTTTAGAACTTCCTGCTTATGCTGGCTGCATGTTTGAGCATGCTCAAAATTTCATTCCATAGAGTTTAATTTTATGTATTATCCGATTTCAGGTTAACAGAATGTGTTAAGGCTTTTCATTTGAAAATGATGTTATTAAGAAATTTTTAAAATAAAATTGACTATATTGAAAGCGAGTTATTGAGCTCTAGGCCAATCATGTTGAGAACAAGACAACATGAAGAACAAGGAAGGCGACAGCCAACAACAACAACAACAACGGCTCTGTATAGAGCCAATCACAACAGCTTTGACTATACAGACTGTTTCATTGGTCGCTACACCAACTCATCAGTAGTCTTTTGTGTGACTTTACACTGTGATCCACTCAAGCTACTTAGGTTCTAGTTATACTGCCAATATGCCGAGAAAGTTACCCGGAATTTTATTTTGGCAGAGAACGCTTGAATTTTTGTAACTGAGTTCTTATCGACATTAGATGCAAGCTGTACCAAGGTTGACCTAAATCGTATCATACTTTTAGGCCTAGCCTTAATTCATGTGCATCTTCGAAACTCGATCACGTGGTTTGCCGCTATCAGAGCATATTGAAGTTGTTGTTATTTTTGCTTTTTAGCTCCTCCCTTTTTCCACACTTCCATTTTTAGGGTTCAGTTAGTTTAACTGATGGTACACCTAACATGGTGTGGAGACCATTTTGTTATGAAAGACTTTGTTGTTTATGTGATTAACACACAACTAATGATTTTCTTAACATTTTACGGGCGTGCTCTCCCAGAAATTTTAAATCTTAATATTTTTGAATACGGCCTTTTTCATTATTTATATTGAAAGCGAGTTATTGAGCTCTAGGCCAATCATGTTGAGAACAAGACAACATGAAGAACAAGGAAGGCGACAGCCAACAACAACAAAATTGACTATCCAAACAAAACAACAACAAAATTGACTATCCTAAATAATTAAATTGCTTCGAAAACCTGCTGCTTCTACTCATGTATAAAAATTGCACACATCACATATGGAGAAATGATAAGCAAAGTGGTGCAAGTGGTCACATGCACAAATAAAACGGATAAAATACCCAGCAAACATTATGACTCTTAAAAGAGTCTTTTAAGACTCATATAAATGAGTTTTTATCGTCATAATGCGCTCAAAAAAGACTATTTTATGAGTACATTTTCGTAGGTTGTGGACCTCAAAATATGATTCATAATAATGGCTGTTTTATGCCTCATTTAAGACTCTAAATTAAGACTCATATTCAATACTCTTTTACGACTCATAATAAAGACACTTTAAAGACTCATAATAAAGACTGTTTTACAACTCATATAAACGAGTTTTTTTGGACTCAAAATTAAGACTCTTTTAAGAGTCATATTTAATGCTCTTTTTAAGTATCATGTAATATAATCTTTAAATGAAGAAAGATTCATAAGTTTAATTCTTCCTAGTCCTATGAAGACTCTTTCAGAACTCATAGAAGTTATTATTTTAAAAGTCATAAGTCTAAAAGCGCTTTAATGGTTAAAAAACTCATTGTAAACACTAATTTCTGACATTGATATGATGTTAATAAAACCTCAGAAAATGTCTTATAAAATTTCTTTGAAATCTTAGGGTCTTATTTCTGATCAATCATTTACGAATCATATCAAAGACTCCTTATGAGTCTTTTTATTGCGTACTCATAAAACAGGCATAAAAAATACTATTTTTTGAGACTTATTTTTAGGCAATCATTTTACTAGCATATCAAATACTGCCAATATGCGGACAATGTTAGCCGGAAGTTTATTATAACAGAGAGAACGCTTTTACATTAGTAACTAAGTTCTTATATACTTATGATGCCTTCATTGTCTTCATGTTGTCTTGTTGTCAACATACTTGGTCTGAAGCTCAAATTTGTTTTCAATATAAATAATGAAAGGTCATATTCAAATTTAAAATTTTCAAAAACTTTTCGGTTTGTCACAAAAATCTTAAAGAGTAAAAATCTTCCAGATTGGAAAATATTTACTTATGAGGAATTATTAAACCCATTTTATTAGCTGCATACCATGCGTCTGTCCCACACAAATCTTGGAATCCATTTTTTTCCAATTTCCCGATGGACTACACTGAGGGAAAAACTCATGTAATCAGCACATAGACATCTATATAAAATCTATGTACTTCTTCTTGTATGAGAACGCAACGAGAGCGGCATGCACTGGATAAAGTGAGCTTGTACTGGTTACACATGAGTTTATTCACTTTATAAAATGAATAATCAATACAGTGCATTATGTGTTGAATACATTGCAGACTTCAGGAAATACAAGCAACGTGTACTCAATCAATATTTCTTGTAACATTTTACAAGAGCTGTACTAGTACATGTCTCGCTTGCATACGATTTCGCTGAACGGCATACGATTTTGCTGTTTTATGTCTTTCGCTTCTTCATTTGCAAGCGTCTCGATCAACGATCGGATCAACCCATTTTTAATGCTGCTACATTATATATGCGGCAGATAACTTATAGAGAAGACTTATAAATAACTTAAATCTTCGGAGAAAATCTTTGAAAATCCAGTATGAATGCCTTATCAAACTACACCGACGGAAAAACCTATGGACTGACTACATAAATTTATGTACTCATGACAGGAATTTCTACACAAAGAAATTTTGTGATTTTCTTTAAAATTCTAATGAATAAAGAATATTATGTACTCATTACAAAACTGCTGTCAACAATCTATGTGCTACGTACATCGGAACTGTTCTCATTACATAAAGGCATTTTCAACAATTTTGTGATGAGTATATAAAACTCTTAAAAGCATTATGTAGTCAATATAGATTTTAACATGTACTCTATACAGGAAAAATATAAAATTTATGTGTGCACATAAATTTATGTACTCAGTCCATAGGTTTTTCCCTCTGTGTAGAACTGGATGACAACACAATATTAAGTAATTTTTTTGTCGGGCCCTTTGTTCTTTTTTTTTTTTTTTTGTTTTGAAATGGCTGACGTGCTCTTTAGTTAAAATTATTTATAACAATAAAAAATTTAAAAAATTTTAATATCGTAGTGAACAAATGCTTTCTTAACAAAGGTATTCTACACTCCTTACTATCCTCTATAGTATGTGCCCCTCGTTTTTAGGATAACTAAAAGCCCTACTCTAGAAGAAATTATTTAATACTTTTAAGTTCGTTTTTAAAACGTGGTATATTAAACATTTTTTTACTTAAATAATTATTTTCTGGTTTTTAGCCTTGTGTAAAATTTTACAATAGATTTTTTGTATAATTATTTATTCTCAGTATAATTGCAATGATACTGAGAATAAATAATCAAATAGAAACCAAATTCTCGAAAATGTTCCGATTATTTCGCGGTAACTTATCAATAATTTGTAGGTACATTACATTTCAATAATTTTTATATGTATCGATAACACAAGTATACACGGTTTTGGAGCTGAGCAACTACAAGTTATTCCTAAAGCTATTTGAGGCGCAGAATTTGAATCTGGGTTCCGTTTTTCCAGATTGGTTCTAGTTTTCGAGATATTGCATAATTACCGTTATTTGCGTTTTTAAAAAAATGATGTCACTTAAATGCAAATATCTTCAAAAATATTCGTCGGTTGATGTGATTATTATTTTTTATTGAAAGATAATAAAATTGCTAAAATAACCATGGGTCGTTTGTGAAGAAGATTAGTCAAGAAATGACAGTGTTACAGTGGACACAATTTCAAAATTCATGAAAAATTTGATGATATTTTGAAATTTTGCTCTTTTCAACTAATTTGTTTTACACAAAACAATTGAAAATTTTGCTGTTTTATTACATAGGACATTAGTTTATTTCAATACGAACATTTTGCGCCGAACAAGACCCAGATTGGTGCAAAAATGACAAAGCTACAGAAGATTTAGTGAATTAACCCACTTTTAGCTTCCAAATGATTGGCGGTTATATATCGACAGCAGCAGGTTAAGCTTGAAAGCTGTTTTGTTGCACAAAGGTTATGAAAAGCACTTAACGTTAAAGAATCGTATGAGTCCATGTCTAAATAACTGTTGCATGCGGATACACACCATTTCGTGTAAGATAACAAAACGAGAGATTAAAATTTTTTTTTTTATTCAATAAAAAGTGATTATTTAGAAATGAAGAGTCTTCGAACTGATTCGTTTGTATTGCTTGGGATCTGTTTCACGCAGTATAGTCCAACAGTAGTCGCTCATCATGCCCTCGTCCCAAAATCCTTGATAGCGTCTTTCTATTTTCGCCAAATCTTGGTGTAGTCGCTCTCCTTGCTCGTCGCTCGTATCACCTAAGTTTTCAGGGAAAAAGTCGAGATGGGAATGGAGGAAATGCATTTTTCGATAACTTAAAGTTAATTTCTCATTATATTTCATAATATTTCATAATATCATAATATTTCTATCATAATATATCTCATAATATTTCATTTTAATCCAGTTCTGAGCTGGATTCAATAAATAAGTTAAATTATATTAATTCCGTATAAAACATTATTTTTTTATAAATCAGTCAAATACTTTAAAAATTTAAATTTTCAAAAATTCAACACTGAAGGTGACAAAATATCGGTTTGTTGAGAAAACCGAAATATTGCCATAAGTATTAAAAATTTAAAAAAATAAAAACAAAACGAAAAAAAATTAATTGGAATATTTGAGGCTCGAACTTACAACCTCGCGTCTATAAAGCAACCGGCGTGGGCTCCGAGCTACAGAATTTACACAAGAATGTTATCTAAATAGAAGTAAATCAAACAAACTACTTTTTTTCACCTTCAGTGGTGAATTCTCGAAACTCAGTGAACCGATCGTGTTGATTGGATTCATAATAATCTCGTACTTGTCATAGGATTTCTTTTCGTAGCTTCGTTTATTAGTTATAGGCAAAATAATTCCGAATTTTTGGTCGAAAATTGTTACTTTACTTTCGACAGTCAGCCATTTTGTAAAAAAATCAATATTTTCAAAATAGGCTATGACAATCACGAGTTTTAAGTATCTAGTTTAATAATATTTATTTTTTTTAGATTCAGATGGGTTTAGGAGGAACAATCTTGGTCACCGCATTTCAACTATTTTTCACAGCACTCTATTAAAAAAGGCTTTATCTACCTTAATATAAATTTTTTTTTACAAAAAAAAAGAAAAAATAAACATACCCTTGAATATATTTTTAGGTATAAAATCCCTTATTTAAAAGTATCCCTTAGGTTTCCTTAAAGAAATCCACAAATATGACCTTTTTTCGGCCTCTGGATATATAGTTCCCCTTAAAGCAAATCATGGACCGTTAACGTGTTTTTAACTATTACATTTGCTTTAATTTATCCTATGAATTAAAATAACTTTTTAGAAATTTAGTAATTTATAGAAAAACTTTTCAATTTCAATATATCGCTTACTCTTTAATTTAAATTTCAGTTTAGTACTGATCCCCTTTTTCGTAATACATGAAAACACGCACATTAACAACACGAACAAAATGCCGATTGTCTTTCGGTTTATCACAATATCTTACAAGCCGAAGCTTATACCGAAATATTCCGATACAACCGATGCTCATATTAAAAACATAACCGATAAGGATATCGAAACCTTGACACAATGCTGATGTCAAATGAAGTTTTAATTGATTATTTTGCCCTTAAAATATTTCGAAATGATACATCACTTAGCCGTTGTTTTATTTTAACATTGTCACTTGAAGCGTTAGGTTTTTGTTTTTTTTTCTTAATATAATAAAGCAATGTAGAAGACTACAAGAAAACATTGTAGTAAAGCAGCCTTTTAACTGTTGCGATATGTTTTATTTTATGTTCCGACACAATCACTGACACTGAACGCGACACTTCAAATATTTTTCGAGGCCATTAACGCCATTTTATCGAATGAATTTAATAAAATCAGAAAACACGACCCGCACGCATTAAATAAACGTTTAATGTCGACATTAGAATACTGACACCTACCTGCTCAGTTAAAATTTATGTGGTGTCTTGCAATAATTTTTAATTTCCTCTCAAATAATTTAATATATGCAGCCGTTGACTTGCATTCTCTTTCCGACGTGCTAGCTTTGTTGTTGCTTTGCTTTGATTTCCAGCAAAGAAGTTTCAATAAAAACATTGCATGCTGCAGAGAATATATTCTTTCACTCTCTTCTGAGTTATTTGTGTGCGAAAATAATTTTAATAAAATAAAATTTTATAGCCAATGATTCTTAAATAGATATGTAGGTCCTTCTATGAATAAATATATGAATTAATATAAATATTGTTAAAAAACTATTTTGATTTAGTTGAACAGCAGCCATTGCCTTGTCGTCGCTCTAAGTCGTGCTTGCATTATTATTGTTGTTGGTGTTGTAAGTTAGCTTTCCAGTCAAAGCATGCAACAAGTCATACTCAAAAAAAAAAGCTGCGTAAAAAGGAGGGGATCATTAATTTCTGCTCTTCTAAAGATTTTTTGAGCAATTTTCAATTAGTTAATATTAGTCCGCCAATGTGAAATGTTTAAAGTCTGTTGAAATATAAAAACAAAAAAATGTTAATGATGAAGAGCAAAAGTTTAAATAGTTAGTGCGTGTGAGTGAGTGTAGTAGATTGAGTTATAACTTCAGTAATTATTTTAATATGATGTGCAAATCAAAGGAGAGGAGAGAGTATGTGGTTGCTTATTTAAATGAAATTAAAATAAAAATTGAAGTAAAACAAAAATATAATAAAAAAAAAAATTAAAATATATGCATAAAAAATTTCTTAAAAAATTTTTAAAAAAAATAATTGAACAATGGAAAAGTTCTAAGCTCTTCTAAGGTAAGTCAACTTGTTTGAATAGTATAAAGGGTGTTTTTTAAGGTCAGTTCTAACTTTTTTGTGGAAAAAACATGAAACTTTTTCGGCCGTATGCCCACAACGGCTGGATCTGAGATAAGAATTTTTCGACTAATTTTTTATAAGCATATGTGCACGTATGTCCTCTATAACACGAATCATATTAGCTTTTAATATCCTTTTGTAAAAAAAAGGTGAAAATTGGTCACGTAATTTATGAACGACCCCTAAGTTGATTGTTTCGGTTGCTATATGGTACGTAGCCCTCTCCTGATGGAACCTCACCTGTTGCTTTCTATCCTGGATCAAAAAAGTCATTAATCATGGGATTATTTTTTGAAAAATATGGTAAGATGACTACAACAGGCTATAGACACCAAACTAAATTGGGCAGTTTTTGGGATGAAAAGACATTCCGATCATCTTATTATAGGATTATCTTAGCTTCCAATTCGACAATTTGGCTCATTGATCCAAAAATGAGCATAATTGCTGAATGATGAAATGAGCCTGATACAATGCCCGTTGATTTTGAACACTTTCACTGAAATTTCGACTCAATTATGGTAATTTGCCCTCATTTCTAGAACTGGATCTTGTCATCCTTCAAACTGAAATTTTTATGTCAAATTTTACATAAAATGGACGAACAAAGACCAAGCTGTACAAACTTTTATACGCTTTGCTTTATTTTTCAAAGTCTTTCAGATTCTGCTTGCTGTAATTTGCTTTTGATGACATATTTTTAAAAAAATTAAATCAAAAAGGATAATTAAAGCAACCAAAAAGAAACAATTACAAATCCTTTCGATTAGATAGATAAACTGGCCATTTCAGCCCTTGAAAGGATTTTGACCGAACTTCTTATGATCAAATTGTTTTGTTCGTGTTATAAAATGTTTGAACACAATTGATCGAAAACTGGACCTACTAGTTTTATGCCGACTCCGAACGGCTAATGTGCATGTTCTCACGAAGCTTTATATGGCATTATTTACTCTCTGAGTTTTGCCATTGTCTGCAGAGAGTTGACGGCCGAACAGAAAAATGAATTCAATTGAAAAAAATTTCTGTGTGGATGGAATGGAATTAAGTCACTAAGTTCATACAAAAAACTAAGCGTATAGCAAAATTAAACGTAAAATTTTGGGTTTATGTTAATGTGTAATAAAGTTCTAACATGAATTTTTCTTCCAGTGAGGATCAAACAGATCAACAAGTTCTTATATCAACATTCTGCGATCAGTAATTTAACCAAATCAAAGGCTCAGTGTGACATATAATAACATAAATAAATATGCATAGACAGAACAGTTAAGAACCATTTTCTCCCGTGTTTCTCAAGCAATTTTGATATTTTGTTTTTTTAAATCAATAAGAGTAGGGAGAAGGAGTGCACCGAATATCTATAACGGGCGTGGCACATGCCATACAACCCAAATTTGCGATATCGAATAGCTGTAGAGTTATAGGTCACACAGCCTCGGAAATCTGTATTTGATCTCAAATCACACGTACCATTCCACTAGTTATATTTTATGGGTGTTGAAATAGGGGCGTAACACTTTTCAGCAGCCCAAATTTTCGGTTTAACTTTCAAAATGTAAGTCACAAATCAATGAAACTCGGTAGGAACTTCCTATTAAGTCGTGTTCTTCGACTGGAAAAATTGAACGAGCATCAGACAAGGGGGTGTCGCCACCACTAATACAATTCAAAGTTTTCATATCGAATAGCTTTGGAAGTAAATGTCGTATAACAATGAAACTCAATAAGAAGTTCCCACTTGATGGTATACTTCTACTAGAAAGTAGAATATGGGAAGTAGAGTACTGGGATGGGAATTGGACAAAGGGGTGTGGCTCCGTATATAGAAGCAAAATGTTTGCTACCGAAAAGCTTTGAAAATATAAGTCACAGGTCATGGAAACCCAGAATGGAGTAACTTTTTTGTGAATTCCTGCTGGTGGTGCGTAGGGTGCCGTATGAGTTCGGTTACATTTGCATAAGAGTGAAGAAAGAAAAAAAAGTTTTTTCAATAAAAATACAAAAAAAAAAAAATCAATTTTTAAATGGTCGAAACAGCATAGTTTGCTGATCGCAATCAACCACCCTGCTTACCTCCGAGAATGACGTAATTTTACGTCAAAAACGACAGCAACTGATATTTATACATGTAAATTTTATATACATACATGTTAATAACAAAAACAACACAAATAGTTGCTAAGAAATATGCGTAAAACCATTCGCTTTAACAAACGACACGATGTTGTATCCTGATAAACGCACAAGCCATACAATCATTTCATACAAAAACTAGCAAGAAATTATCTTCGACTGGGCCGAAGTTAAAATACCCCCACGGCCGAACCAAAGTATATTAAAAGTCTTAAGCAGTCAATAAAATGTTTATTTAACAGAAAATATTCGCTTTTGTGTTTTGATAAAGTCACTTTGTATGGGTGGTGGGTGTGGTTTTCACTCGATTTGGTTGAATTTCGTACACAGAGTACATGTTATATAGCAAAGTTCATATGCAAAATTACAAGTCCTTGAATTATTTTTGTGGAATCCTAAGAGATTTTACCGTTTTGATAAAGTCAGTTTTTATGGGAGGTAGGCGTGGTTTTCATCCGATTTGGCTCATTTGCGAACTTAACCTTTATTTTTTAGATAAAAGCTTAAGTATCGAATTTCGTGATGATATCTTGAAAATTACTGCTGTAATCGTGATCACAGACAGACAGACAGACAGACGGACATGTCTAAATCAGTGGTGCACAGCTTTGGCCTTCCAATACAAGCGCAAAATTTTTGTTTTAATATGTGTGTGCGAGCAGAATACTAAAAAAAATACTTTTGCAAATTCTTTTACACTCATTAAGTAAAATGAGACGATAATGTGTTTTAGATAGATATGTTAGATTAACAGACCTATTCTGGCTGTCAATTTACAAGAAATAATTTTTCAAAATTTTGTCAACCCGACTTGTAAAACCTATTCAGGCGAACACTTGACAAATAAAAAGCTTTATTTATTCACCACAGGAAGGTGAAAAGCATGTTGCCAGAAAGCAGCTGTTGAGTGTTGCATGCTTATTGAAAAAAAATACTAATTTTGTTAAGTTCCTTTTTTTTAAATGGAAATATGAATTTATCGCTGAGAATTTGTTATTAGGTTCTTTTGATATTAGGTATTTAAATATTGAAGAATTTAAAACAATGGCACAAACAAATGTTTTTCACTTTTCTTTTAGAACTTACATGGGTTTAAAGTTATTTCTTAAAAATGTGATAAGCTCTGAGATTTAACAGTAACTTTAAAAAAATATATACCAAATTGAAGGATAAAAAGATGAAGTTTTTATTAAAATAATTAAAGACTGCCACAATAACGCATTTTTTTCTTTAAAATAAGTTTATTGAAAAAAAAAACTTAGAAAAAAATAAAATCGTTATTTTTTTTAAAACTTTCAAGATATTTAGTAAAAATTTTAACAAGTATAATAAAGGTAATTAAACTAATTTTTCAATGATACCAGCTGCGATGAAATATGCTCAAAACTTTCAGAGATAGCACACTTTTAAGATGGAACTTTTAACCACTATATTTTCTAAATCAAATGAGAACTACACTTTTTCTTTTCACAATCTTTTTAAATGCTTCAATCTTTTTAAATAACTTGAAAATATTTAAAAAAACAAGTATATAAAAATTTCATTTTGCACTTCAATTATCCCCCACAACATATTTGATCAATACTGTTTATAGGAGGCAACACTTTGTTTTGACAGTGTTTAAATTATTTCAAGCAAATGGACGAAATAATTTTTATTTTTGTTCTTCTTTATTTTTATTTTCCATTTTTAGTTCTTATTGTTTTATTAACATGTATTAAATATTATTATACAATTATAATCATTTATTTGATTTAGCGAGCAAAATATGAGCAAACAAACCAGCAGCAGCTGGATATCTACATTAGCGTGGCCGTTAGTTGTATGGAGAATATTTATTTTTTTGTTTCCTTATACTCTCTCCCCCCAAATCGGTTCAGTTTTATGTAAAAAAAATACAAAAAAGTTTCAAAGCGATAAGTTGTGTTTAAGGGGTGTCACCCGCCCCTCAAAGTTGGCCTTCAAGCCCATTTATTCAAATGTAATTTGTTTGTATATGAGTATCTTTTTAAAAAAACATTTTACAAGAATATGATGTATGGCAATATTTTAGCTCTTTTAATCAACAACATTAGCCTTAAAGAAAGTTTTTTGATAAAATCAATATTTTAGAAAATAATGAAGAAAATAACCAACAAAATACCAAAAATTATATGTACCAAAATTATATTTATATGGAAATTATTTGTTCTAAGCATGTGCGTTAAAAGCTTATGTCTATTAAATTATTTCATACATAGCTTTACTACGCATAGTCAAAATAAAACCAAACAAAAACAAAATTATTGAGTTATATTAAAATATTTATAACTCTTGACTTACAGTAGATTTCTTAGAGTTCGAAAACCGGCGACGATAGTCGCTAACAACCTGCAGTACAAATTGTTTTTGCTCTTCATTTCTTGTGTATTTATATTTCTTGTGTATTTATATACAAGTATATACATTTTATGTATATATTTGTATTTAGGTATTTTTTTATTAGTATAAAATTAACGTACATGGTTGAAAATAAAAAAAAACTACTGCGAAAAATTCGTTTTACTGCGTTTTTTTCTTTAATTTACTGCGATTTATTAATTTTCAAGTCCGAACCCTGTTCGGCACCTTCGCACACACGACTTGTATATGAAAGCCGAGTGGCTCCGTAAGCATCTCGTGTGCATCACTGGTCGACTCGGGTGTTGATGCTGATCAAGAATATGTATACCTTTCTATACCTGCCACGCCTCCTTATGGGCGTTACAAACGGAGTGACAAAATTAATATACCCCTTTTACGTTTTTTAAACGTAGGGGTATAATTAGAGATTTTTTTTAGATTTTGCCAAAGTTCGTAAAATATTCGTTTCATTCGCCATATAACAGGCTACTCTGGAAAATATAAATTTGAAAAAAATTTTTGAAAATGATCCCCATACAAACCCCATACAATAAAAACAACAATTTGGTTGATCATGACGTATTCAACTGTCATCGCTAACAGATAAACAAAATTAACACACAAAAAACTTTCGATCGAAAGTGGTGTATTTATATATAAACGATATCAAAACCCCCTCGTCCAAAGCAAAATCCTAGCTACGGTCCTGTGGCAATGTATATGAAAATCAGATTTTGGTCCTTAACCTTGATTTGAAGGGTGCAATTGAAATTCACAGAATGCAATTTGCATTAATTGACAGAGAATAACTCACCTCGATATAACAATCGAGTTGAAATCATTCATAATTTCCTATGTATCACAAAATAGTTTTTGGACAAATGGAAATTTTTGATTTTCTCGCTAACTTCCCCAATGAGAAAATAAATATGATTTGAGGGCTTAGCAATCCTAAATTAGTTTAGAAAATTTGTTTCGCATTATCTTTCAATATAATTTTTAAATATTCTTCCATGAAATCTACAAGCTTTCATAGAAAATCGCTCTAATCAACAACAGTTGCTTAATTCACAGGCTGCCTATAGAAGTAGATATAATACAATAATAACGAAACTTACATAATATCACACACATACTTACATATACAAAAAAAAAAAAAATAAAGATACACCATCCCACACACACAAAGCTTAAGCAAAAATAATAAATTAACAACGAAATTATAAAAATAACGAAATCTGTTCGTGTTACGCCTGGCATTTCCATGAAAACCCATTTAACTGTAATAACGCCTTTTTCATATTTACCAAACTGGACCACGCCTCCTCAAAATACATACACATACACGCACACACTCTTAGTTGCATGGAGATATAAGCATAAATATTAATGGTATTGACACACGATAATCACGTAACGCCGCTTTGATGTAACGTTATTTAATTGCAAATCGGCAATAAAACGGAAGAAATAACAAAAAAAAAAAAAAGTAAATAAATAAAAGTAACACATAAAAGAGAATAAGCAATAACAAAAGAGAAAAACATGGTGGTTGGTAGGTGGGGGGAAAGGCGGGTGTTGGTAACCAGCTAGCGTATAAAACTAAAACGTCATTTGAAAAGTTGTTAAAAGGATAATCACGATATTGCGCCTAAAAGCAGGCAAAGTTTTGTCGCTTTATTCGGAAAACGACTGCAAAAACTTTTCGCTTCAGAGAAAAAAAAGAACTTCTCTTCGTCATGTACGTTTTTGTCGTTTGAGCTGTTTTTATTTTGCACTTAACTGAAAATTGGGCGCAAATGATGTAGCGAAAAAGCGAAAAAAATAAACAGAAATAATATACTTAATTAAGAAAGTGAAAGGAAAAAGAAAAAAAAAGAAAAAAAAAAAAAAAAGAAAAACAAACGGGTGACACAAGAGAAAACTACACGAATCTAGTAATTTAGTAAGTAAAAGGTGGCCCAAGAAAAGCGCAGCTGTGGATAGTGAAAGTTTTGAAAGAAAAGCTCATTTAAAGGATTCAATGACAGCGAGTTTCATGCACTTCATCGAGGAAAGTAGGATACAAAACTGATTGGCTACAATGTTGTAAAAGTTCATTATATTGAGTGAACGAAAAAGGTGAGTGGGATGACAGAAAATGATGATGGCATGTGAAAATGGATAGCATGATGGGAAATTGGGTCAGGGCTAAGCATAAAATTTAACAGATAATCTTTTTCAGCTATCAGAGCAGAGAAAAGGATAAGTACAAAATTAAATTTTTAAGAAATTTCAAGCAATTTTAAATTTTTACTTTATCTTACAGATATCAATTATCTATAGTTAAAGACTGTTATATAAAAAGAGCCTCACGGCAATTTTCTTTCATAAGATCTTGGTACCCATGAAACCCATTTTGCTAGTTCTTTCACTATTCAACAGTTATGATAAGTGAAATTGTTATAGGTTACTTTGATTTTGCAAAGTTTTTCTTTAACCCTCCAAATGGCACATGAGTCTGCCCAGACCTTATTTGATCTAAATTTTAATTTAAGTATATTTTTAATTGAGCTAAATAAGTATTTCGTGTAGTTTTCTAGAATTTCATTGGCTATCTATTTTTGATCAGAAAATATTACATAATTTTATTATAAAAAAAAAAAATTTATAAAAAAAATCAGGACAAAGAAGGATCTTATGCAAGGATAATTGCAAGTACATTTTTTCTGATATACACATAGTATTCTTGTCGCATTAGTCTGGCTAGGGCCGCAAACATTTTGTTTGAAAAATGATGCAATTTTTATATTACCTACATGGTATTGTTTGGTATCAAATTAAAGCTTGAACAATTTCACCTCTCCAATGATAACGCTTTGGTGGCGTCCGTGGCGTAGTGGTTAAAGTGCGTGGCCGCTATGTCAACGAACTTTGGAGACCCAGGTTCGAACCCCAGCGGCGACAGAAAATTATTTGAATTCAAATTAAAATAATTTTTCTGTACGGCCGCCACCTCTCTGCAGACAATGGCAAACCTCAGAGAGTAATAAAAATGCCATGTAAAGCTTCTTGAGAATAAGAACATTTCGTTCATCGCGGTTCGGAGTCGGCGTTAAGCATGTAGGTCCATTTCTCGGTCAATTGTGTACAAACTTAATAACACGCACAACACAATTGATCATAAGAAGCTAGGTCAAAGTCCTTTCAAGGGCTGAAATGGCCAGTTATTTATTATTTTTTAATGATAACGC